>LUCM01005954.1:71483-116717 GCA_008360955.1 Fasciolopsis buskii
GGGTCTGTTCTTCTAAGTCAACTCTACTTCGTTTTGCGCGGCTGGATAGTACCAAGCCCACAGAGGAACCACGAGGACCTCAGGAACAACCGATGACGTGAAAATAAAAACTGGAAGACCTGTGGAGAACACTTCATTGTCCCCTCTTCATGGTTCTAATGGCGCGCCCAATCGGGTAGTCTAAATCCACCTACACGAGCCACTCTACTGGATTAAATTTCCATACTTTTTGCCATGTCATCCAAATGGACACCTTGAACCATCCTCCAAACATTACCTGCCTCGCAGAGCAACGCACGAGGAAGCCGGCCTGTGAGCATGGATAAAAAGTCCCAACCATCCTAATTGAATCAAGTTCAGTACCTTCTTTAAAATGGAATCCCCTAGGACCCCGGTATCTTACATCTAACCTCTGACTTACAAAAGTCACCCACCACATTCCAGCAAAAGCACGAAGACAGCAATATCTAGACACCGGAAATCTTAGCACCTCTGTCCCATAGCAAGACCGACCTCACCGCTACTCGACCACTGACCGATAACCAGATGTCACGCGACACCAAAGATATCTCAAATTAATGAAATGACAATCGAGTCTTTTGTATACCCGAAGACGCTTCACCGGATACATTAATCACTGGAACATGTTACGGATTCGTGAATATGCCACGATCTGGTCCCCAATTCAAAATACTGTAGATTTGACTGTTGAATCACCCACCTCACCCAGATCGTTTACCTTTTTTTCCTGTGAGCAGCTGTCCAGGACTAGAAAACAAAAGATAAAACCATCCGCTAGTAATGCACGCCCCATAGAAAAATGAACAGATAATAAGAAACTGGATTATTCGAAGACACAATCAACGCCTTACCTTCAGAGCACGTAAAATTTGATAGACAAGAAAACGAATGTGACCATCGGATAGGTTTTGTGATCGAATCACGGCCTCCAAGTCGGCTCCCATGAGCGGGGTAACCAGGTAACTGGAAAACAAAAGTGAAACTTAGTCAAGGTATGGATATATGATGCGAGATGGCGCAGAGGAACGGGCAGTTTGCAAAAGAATAATTGAGTGAGCTGGATCAAATGGTGTACCTACTTGCGTTATTCTAGAGGTAAGAGAATCGAAAGAGACAAGCGTGAATAAACCAACCCAGTTGGAACAGGATAAAGTAGGAGAAGGAACTGCTAATTACTGAGGTTTCCTACCGTTTCATTTTAATGACACGCGCCGGGACCAAAAACAATGAGGAGGTTTGCTTTGAAATATCAATACTCAAACAAAGCACCCATTATCTGATACCAACGCTCGACGAATTACCCTGAAAACGATGAAGACAGTGTACCGGTTAAAGCAGTCATTCTAAACGTCCTAGCAGCTAGGAACAAGCATTTCAAACCTCCGACTGATAAATCAAAAGCACGGTCTACGTTGCTTTGGTTATTCCTTCAACAGATATGTACATGCATACATACCAAATGTAAGCAATATCTGGATGAATGGGGAAAATTCCCCCTGAAGGATAAGATTGGTTTCGCGGTTGTCGTTGCTCTTCAGGTATGTGCACCCGGTATTCTTCTGCCAAAGCGTGTGTCACCCTAATTTGTTGCTTTGTTCATTCTGTGCAACACATTACCACGTACGCGCTTACTAGTTGAGTAAAGCGTTCCAACCCAAATCGACTTCTGAGACCGCTTTGACTCGTTAACGTTCGTGTATCCACGCATCGATTTACTCAGTTTACATAAAATGAATTGGCAGTTACCTGCATCCAGACAGATCCCACATCAGCATTAACGTTTCAAATTCATCTAAACTCTTTCGCTGTGTGCCTTCAACGCATTTCTGGAGCGGATAAAAGTCGAAGAGGCCTACGAGCTAGACATGTTTGTTAGCCCTTAGTACTCCGAACATCCATGAACTTGTTCCCGAATGTTAAACTTTCGACATCGCTATACCTCCGTTTCCCTTGTTATGTATTCGCTCGGTATCCTGTTGTCATTATTGAATGGACAGAATATTGACCAGCTTGCATAATACATCCAAAGGACTGTAGTTTTCTACCCATACCTGCTGCAAAGCATCAAGACTACACTGTGGACGACGTACTTATCATCGCCCGGCAGTCCAGCTCTATCTAAAAGAGACCCTCTGAACAGCCCCACCGGGATTTTCCAACGGCAAATACTTTGTCCAGATCACTGGAAGCGACTCACAGATAAGCATAATATTAGGCCACGTTCTTCTGACACTCCAGTGAACCGATTCCCAACGGAACAGTCCGCTAGTCTGACAAGCAAAGAAAGAACTGCTATTTCTGCACTTAATCCAAACATCCTCATTTCAGTTTCCGTGTAAGGCATGTGGAGAGACAGATCATTTCAGGCGAGTATGAAAGTCTAAATTCACTCACCCATTTGGTTGCATTCAGTGACACTGGAAGTTGCGAAAGTTACATTTTACAATCTGTTGTCGAACCTCATCATTGGAATTTTCTGTCGTACAATGTGCCGACAACGATGACATCCGCGTGTGCTGTCACTAGGTATGGAATGACAATCATTTACCGTCAACATTCATCGTGCGAAATATGAAACCCTCAGTCATGAGTAGGCTCTGCACCAATGTTTTGCATGACCAAGAATTTCTCGGGTGCAATGGATAGAATGGACTAAGCAACCGTCACAGGAATGTCAGAAGTTCGAATCCCAGGCCTACCGTGCACCTTGATGGTAGGCGTTAAATCACTGCCATCTAGCTGACCCATCGCGAACTTATGTGGTGGTTCCGTGCCAATTCATGTTTCATGGTCAAGGTTGCCGGTCCCCTACCCTAGAGTGAGACTCGAAAGCTATGGCGCATGCTCAAATGTTTAGGGAACCAATAAGACAGACTGACAACCATGGGCTAACAGGTCCGAGGCGATCCAGGGCACGCCCCCATGGTGGACGAAAGTACAAAGTCATCAGCAAAAGTCAATCATTAGGGGTTTATTAGAAAACAAAAATACTCACACGTCTTTGAAATGTTCCAGTGATGTTTGCGGAGAGAATGCATCAATGAGGCACAGAATCTGGGATGCGGAAATGAAGTGGGAAATAGAGCCGATAAAGGTAGGATGAACAGGAAGACATCAAACGCCCCAACAATGAAGCGGAAATGGCGATTTAGGAACAAACAAATCAGGATAATACTGATATTCTGACGAGTATCAAGGAAATCCATGACCAACTTGTTTCTGATACCTTTGAAGAGATCGGAATACTGAATAGGTCTTCCGATTGAGAGCACAGCGATGAGAACAGAAACCGAAATTATATATATAGGTCTACTTGGAAAACAACAGAACCTGTAAATGCGTAAACCGGGCCGCAACTATCGGAGCCAGACTTATTTCTAGCATAAAAAAGAATATAAGTGTGCGATAAGACTTTCATCGACAACAGTCAGAAACCCGTCCAGCTTTTCATATACATTGCAGTATTTTGATGAGGACAGCACTGAACCGTCGATTTGATTTAATCTAAACAAATCCATTATCGAGTAGAAAGAGGATCAAAGTTTAATTTGAAAGAGCAAAAGGAGGAATGGAAATTGCTCGAAAAGTCATGATTCTAGGCAAAAACCACCATTGCGGTCAGCAGTTCTACCAAAACCTATGGAGACAGTCCCCAACGGGAAGCCACAGGTAGCGTTTATTTGACCGAAAAAACGGGTAACCTGTTAGGGGAGGCTTCGTGCGGATGAAAAAAGTGTAAGGCCATTTTGTCTCGGTGCGATGAGTCATACAAAGGGGAAGCACGACTAAACCCAGAACAGGGCCGATAGCCAAACTCCTCTGACATCGGTCTTGGAGTTGTACCGACTGCAAGCCGAGCACAAGCACAGAGTCAGCCCGGGCTCTAGTCCGTGGACTAACTGAAAGTGGTTCGATTTTGTGATACGCTCAAAGGAGATAGGGGGTGGCATTCGATATGAAGACCGAAGCATGGACAACGAGCCCGTTAGACGGAGAGCGATCGGCTAAAGAACTCTGTCCTCTGTGGCGCGATATAAACCATTTGACTGTGACAAATAAACAAAGCTATCATGCTGAGCGACCAGAGGCAATTTGATCGTTCTCGCAAGGCAGGATTGAACTAGTGTCGAGACAACCAACTGAGGGCGCTAAAGGTGGCAACAACGATGAAGACGATTTTAAGACATCCAGCACAAGCCCGAGGAAGGCACAGCGTTGCACGCGGATCGAATAATGACAGCTGGGACATCATTTAAATGATGACAACTCCAGTTCCGGAGACCTTGAAGAGTTCCGGTTATTTTGTCACTTTGGTTACCATACCTTAGTGGAAAACTGATTGAATCAGCTTAAAATGGAGTATATCGGCACTCATTTGTTTTAAATCGAAGGTGAGGGCCGCGTTTCAAATAAAAATCTGCACTTCAAACACCATCGCAGATACAGGAAAATGTACAGGATTCCAACTCTTGTTGGGGTGGACACGGAAAACAGCACATACTTTAGAAGAAAACCTGCGCTACATTAACAAATGAATGAGATTATATTTCGCCTTACCGACGAGAAGACGTCCAGCTTAAATGAACCATAAGTAAGAAAATATTACTGACATGATATGCGGAAAGACAAGGTGTTTCGATCAGCAAATTGGTAACATCAATTCGATATGGGACGGTCGTTCTGAGTTCGCCAAGTACAGGCTGAAACAAAATTTTCTCAATAATGGCTGGGATGTCCAGCCAAATTCCATGTTCGACGTGACAACCTATCGAACCCCAAATTCCATGTAACGAAATCGTGTTACGGACAACAAGCAGCCCCAATTTTACCCATACCGAGAACCTCGGGGAATTCTGCCCGATAGATCTTACAGATATGCAGATTACTTACGTTGGCCACTGAACTCGTGACTAAATCAAAACAAGTACGGGCGGATGATGAATGAAATGTTATTCGAACGGTCGTAAAAAACATGTCCGGAAATTGTGTCAGAATCTCGAGGCCCAGTGACTGTAGCACGTGCGCTTAGTACTGAGGTGTTTCCGCAATTCTACATCTCCAATATAAAAGTCAACAGATTAAGATCATGTACTAAGGTTTAGACTGCGTATTCGGATTATCTGATGATAACGGAGATTCTTCGGAGAAGTGTCATCACCAACCGAAAGACGAAAATAGATGGAGATGAAATTGTGAACTTTGAGCGTTGAACGTTTAAACTCTTCCTGATCGGCTGCATTCTACCAAATCACTGAGCGTAGAGTGATTGTTGTAACGTGCAAATCGCACCAAAATATGCGAGGACCCATAACTTGGGTTCGCATCGTTTTATGGTCGTGATATTTCCAATCCAACAATACCAACCCGGCTTCATTTAATAAGCATTGATGACCTAACGGAGGCCGACCCCGGGTACCTTATGGTGCAAAATTACAGTCATTCTTTATTGTCTTCGTGTAAAGGCGATACAATACAAGACGCCAAGTTGAGGTTATTTCTATTCACCGCGGGGAATGGCTCAAATAGAATGTCATAGCTAAGTGGAACGAATGAACGTGAACGAAATACACGGAGATGACACCGGCAAATGAAACTATATGGCCACCCAGTGGGACGCAGCAGAGGAGTTATTGTAAAAGACACCCGTTTGTATCGCCCCTGGTTGGTAGGAACAGGAACTATTGAAAGAAGGTTGTCATTCTATTCCATCGATCGTTGGAAAGGGAATAAATTAACGGGAACGGGGAGTAAATTCGTACGCACACAAACGCGCACACACTAACAAACAGAAGTACAAATTCGCGATAGCTGTAATTCCGAATTGAATTCGACGTACTCCTTGCTCAAGCCAAATAGTTACCACAAACGGATCAGATTACCTTATGGCTTGCAACTGTAAGATTACTCATCAAAATAAATGAAGAAAATTTCATAATCTGCAACCGGGTTTTTTGGTACGATGCACACTAAAACGTATGTCAATAATCACAGGATACGTTGGGAAAGGCATGCAAGCACTATTCGCATCAGAATTGTTTCAGTCAATAAGAGGGGGGGAAGAAAAGCACCGAGTTTTTTCATTCAATAATGATGAGGCTCATGAAATGATCGGTATTTCCAGTTCCACTACTGCAATCATCATTAATTGCCTTGTAACTAATTGCAACCAGGGGCGGATTTACGTGTTAACTGGCGCAGCAAAAGTTTGCGGGCAAGTAAACGGCCACCCATATTAGTGCAAATAGCCATCGAGAACGTGGGGACACGCACGCCAATTAAGCGGCCGCGGAAGTATGGTAGGCGTGATCGTTTTGGACTTTCCAAGCATTCCCTTGCTAAAATACATAACTGTGGATAGTGAGCGATACTTAAATAGGACCACGGCCGCTTGCCGACATCATCGTTAACTGCCCTTTTTAGACTGTCACACGCAGTTATGGCAGCAATGAATATACAAGACGGGCAGGGAGTAGAACAAGAGAAGAAAGAAAAGAAAAGAACGCTGCAGTATCGAAAACACGGAATACAGTCTATCTGTACAAAAGCATATTTATTCAATAACTTTGCCTCGACATTGCTCACGGTTCGTTGTCGTGTCCTCTAGTGTCTTTAGCCAACTGGTTAAGGGATCTCATGGGCCTCCATCAAGATGACGTGAGGTATGCTTTTTACCTAAGTTCATTGTACCGTTGCGCAACCCATTGTCGTGTCACCTGTTGACATCCAAAGTGGCATCTTCCACTCTGAGGAAAGAATGGAAAACAGAAAACGGTATAGTAGATTTGTTTGCCACACACGCCCCAACCAACGAGGTCTGCTAAGTGCGGTTCGCTTCGATAAAGTATTCTCTGAACCAGTACCCAGTGTTCGAATGGTTACCTTAACCATGCTCACACGGTCATTACATCCAATACTCGCGATACCCGAAAACCTTCAGGCGATGAACAGCTTCGGCGCGCAAACTTCTTCTGACAGCCATAAACTTAACCGTGTACACTGCGGCACAGTCCACATGATCTTTTAACTCCAGTCAAATATTAGGATAACACCACAAGTGTCTCAGTCTCGCGCATAGCACTTGGGCTTCACACACACGTGCGTCCAGCTCCACCACCACCTCAGTAAATGAAGCGATCGAGGGCTGTTGGATCCTTGCCATTCAGTATCAACTTCGGTAGTATTGTCATCCAGTCTTGCAACAGCACTTTACACTTTGAAGGTGCAAAGGATATCTCGAATAGAGTTACAACCCTCGCCAGCTTGCCTGGTCTACACTATGCATATTTCATATATTCAAGAACACATACAAAGTCGTCTGCGTAATCTAGATGGCATAGCTCTTCACTGCTTATCAAACAGAAGCTCATATCTAAAAGATGTTCCATCATTTTGTCGATGAGGCAACTAAGCAAGAACGACGAAATGGCACCTCTTTTACCGAACATCACTGGTCGGTCCGGATGAATCCTTACGCGTCCGGAATTACGCGAGTATAATGACCGGCGTAGTCACGAACTTATTTGGTAAGGCTTTTCGATGAAGAGCGTTGAATAGCATTTTTTAGATCAAGTGGATCGAAAGCGCGCTACGAATCGAGAAAAAACCGAAGGAGATCAAATACCTTCTCCAAAAAAGTGAGTTACAAAGAAAAAACTCCCGAAAGAAAGACTAGTTACTTGTGAGAATCAATAAATCAAATCATCAGTCTTCCAAAAAGGTAACATACATCTTCACCAAACAAGATACGTTGGATAAACGTTGCCGAGATAAGGTTTCTCTCATTGTTGTCTAGGACGTTGGATTACTGCAGAATGGTGCATTAAAAAGGTGTTAACAATAAAACTGAACAAATTATCAGAAAATATGAAGTGCTCTGGCAAAAACCGGGACGAAATAACGGTAATATTCGTCGACTGACTGTTGCCGTCGCCAGTGAGAGGAATACAATGCGCCGCTTTGCACACGTGCGATTTTTTTTTAGCACAATATCATTATTTATCTCCATATCACCATTCTCGTAATTATACTTCGGAGAGATGCGACGTCGGTTAACAAAGAACTGAAACACGTCAGGTGCGGCTACACCAACAGGCACCCGATAAGTTCCGGTCCGAAAACTCGCACACCAGAATCTAATTGGTATCGTCAGGAGTGTGCATATAAGCTCTGCGTTGAACAGCTCATAGAGGCACAATTGTGACTCACTGATCGTTCGGCATCAAGTAAGCTAAGTCAATCTTAAAAACGAAAACACAATGCCACTAGGGTAAGCAATAAATTTACGAAACATATATATATATATATATATATATATATATATATATATATATAAACTTATCTCCATCATCGGATCACAGTCATATTTCAAGAATCATATTGAAATCATGACAAAGGGAATTAGGGAACGTAATAAATATCTAAATTAGAACAGAAATTGCTATGAGCAAATTTCCAGTCGTTCATTTCATTGCCAAATATGCACTACTGAACCGGCATGCCAACTGGTCAATGGCCAACGAGCTTGTGATTTAATGAAGCCAATACAGGCACTCACACATTCGACTTAATTGAGTACCGTTGAAGTTGTCGGCTTTCGCTTTAGGATATTCAAAAGCTTGCTTTCGTTGCATGTGTCTCAGATGCTCACACCTGATGTGTTAGTCAGACCAAATGCACCTTTTCACCGTCTTCTAAGCTAATCTTGCAAAAACTGAGACATGTGAATTGTTGGTTTGTCTTGAACCGATCGAGCCACTCGATTCACTCCCTCCCATCCGCACACGGTTTGGTTAAGGATTTCCGTTTAACAAATCATCGTGCTTGCCCAGTAGACCCAATTTCCTCCAGTTAAAGTATGAGTGGAACTCGACGATATCGTTACTCTCAACATGATTTATTGCGTATGTCTAGAAGCGATCGGTAGACAACTCGGAGAGGATCTGACGTCTCAGTTGTCATTTTCATAAACTAAACATAAACTAAACATATGAAGGTTACGGAAGAGGCGTGCTTCATTGCCTCTAGAGCTCATCATTTGCATGGTGAGACAGGAACATCCATGAGACGTTTTGTGGCATGAGAGAACATTAGGTCTCATTATGTTCGACGTGGCGAAAAGCCGAGAGAGCAGCGGATAGACTAAAACCTGAGGGGTGGCCGGCAATGATCGGATTCGAATCCCGGACATAGTGAGTGAACACCAGCGTAAACAGCCCCTTCACTAAATAAGCAAGCATGAATCTTCGTGGGATGAGATATAATCAGTAATTATCCAGTCGGCATCGATCAAATGGACCGCATTTCCGAGACCATATGCTTTGGAAACACTGAACTCGTATAGACGTTCCGAAACAGAAATTAACTGACATCAAGAAAAATCTAAATAGCACGCACTGAATCGGTGTCTCTAGAGTAAACAAGGAGGACTCACATTCTCATGATCCACATGGGCTAGGATTTTCAACTCTCGGTGTGTTCGCTTCGCGTATTCCTTATCCTCAAACGGTTTTGTCAGTTTTTTGATAGCCACTCTCCGCTGGAGTCGAGAATCATAAGCGGTACTATAATTAGCAAAATACGGATAGTAGAAAAATATTCCCATGGAGGCTGTGTTATAGATGTTTGTTTGATCAACAATAAAATGCCAGGACACAGCGATCATGAACCAAAGCACAAAATACGCAGATGATTCTTGTGCAATAAAGTCGCCCCTTATTTCTTTCAGATCATTGCCAAAAACACGAACAACCCATATGTGACCTCGTTGAAAACATGGTGGTTGTTTATGAATGAAATGGTATGATTTTAAAGAGTCACTCGTTACTATTTGGCTATTCGACCGCTAAATGAGAATTGCGACCGACTATCGAGATGACCACGGGCGCTTCTTTGGATCGCGACGAACTTGAAATGCACAAATGATGAGAGAACGATATGCAAGAGCGTGGAAAATAGCTCTGATATGTGCATTGATCAACGACGAAAGGACATATCGGGCCAAAACACATAAGTACACTTTAAGACCGATGATCCCGGACTCCGTAAAAAAACTCAAGCACCGACGTTTTTACCAAATGGCTTCCCAAAATGCAATGAACCTCCGGTGTGCTGCCTTGGGTCCGTCACCATTAATTCTATCAGCGAACTGTGATCACAGTGAAAAAACATAATAATCCAATGTGAGAAAATCAAATTGCATTCAAACTAACAGGCCGTGTTTCTACCGTTATCAGCCAAACAACTTCAACTTTTACTGGCCTGCTGTTTGGAAGTCGATCGATGAATATTGCTGATGTTCGTTGGGAGATTTTACAAACTTAAAGATTCGGAATGGTTTCAAATGAATTTGAACCCGGGAACCTGGGCGGTTATGGAAGAAAGTTTAACCTGTTTGCATTTTATTGGCAGTTCTTGCTCAATGACATGTGCATTTTTCTTTTGAAAGATTAGCGGTTGGGTGTAGTTGTTCTTATAGGTAGCCTGCCTTCTGTTTTGGAGGTTTTTCTTCATCATCCAATACTCAGAGAAAGGAAGTAATTAATTTTGAACTAGTAATTTTCATACCGTTCATCCCAACTTCACCAGTCGAACTTTGATATCCCGACCAAGGGGTGCGTAAATACCCCCATTTATCACACTTCGTTAACCTTCGGATTGCTCCAGTGAAACCGTTTTAAAAACTACATGCTATCGATCGCACCTACGCAAAAAATAAACATTTTGATCGAACGCCAAGGTGAAATCAGGGCACATGCCAACTGTCCAACGACGTCGACCCTTTCCGGCTCGCGGATCGTCTGAATGTAAGACTGAGGGCAAGTTGTCCAGGTCACATAACAACAGGCGCGATAACCGAGTACGAGGATATGCGTACGACTCACAAGAACCCAGCGCTTAAATGTAAGGAGGTAGGTTTGGTACTATTATGTTTTCAAGTAGCTCTTCGGCGATCACACCTAAATAAAGACTTATAAAATCGAACGAAAGCACCCCAACCACAATTTTTGAATTCCGATTGGAAACGCATACCTCTATGTTAGACAGTGCAGATAAAAACTGCTAAAGCTGTTGAACAAGCCCTATTGGACTTTAAAGTCTAGTATAAACGTGTGACACCCCTAGCACGACTTTTGCGCAGTCTCTCGCTTCTTCAAAACCACAGATAACTACCCCTATTTGAGTCGATTTGTTCTTCGTGGACAATCGAGTATCTGTACACTTGGGTTAGTCTAGACTGAAACATTCGGAATGTTTGCCTACAGCTCCAGGATCTTTGTTTGTTCGTGAAGAGAGGTTTTGGCGAACAGAAAAAACGATCCGAAAATTCCTTCCCTAAAAAAGACGCAACACCATATCACATCCACACTAGTCAGTTCGTTCGGCAAAAGCCCGTAGAAGAACCTATGCGATCGCCCTAAAATTAGCGACTTATACACATACAATATGTATTCATATATCCAACACGAGTCTCGCACAGACATCGCTCCAGAGAGACTATGGAATAATAATTATAGTGATAAAAATTTACAAAGCGAGGGATGGAAAAGTTGCAAAGTTTTTATTAGAATTTTACTGCACACGGTACTTTGCTTGCTCTTTTTTTGTTTATTGCTACATATGAAAGGGAGAAAACTCCGGTTTCGAGTCATATCTACCAGCGGTTTTCGTTATCATTCCTGACCCAACCTGGTAGGCGACAAGACCCTTCTTGCAAATCATCGATCGTCCACCCCGCAACCATTTCCAATCCTATCCAGCGAGCGCGATGGAGCAGAGACTTGGTTCGCAGGCGCAAGACGTCGTCCAGCTACCGTAGAAAGACAATTAATCCCAGAGACGCACAGTCAACTTCAAATACTCTTCATCGTACTTCGTCATTACAGACGTAATGTCACCACCATATTCGCGCGAATGACCGTAGACACTAGTGACTGAGCACAGATAGCCGGCGCTGATTTTCTTCTCAAATCGGCCGGTCTGTGGATCCGTACGGCAGCATTAGACGAACCGCGGTGTTATAGGGTCGATCTTTCAAGTTAGGTTTAGTGTCACGATGAAGTCGTAGGTTCCTGGGATTGACGAAGGTTAGGCGAGCCTTACAAATGCATAGAGATCACATTGTTGATACTCTCACCAACAGAAATGCGATTTCTCAGATAAACAAAGTAGTTCACAATTTCCAAACATTACCTCGTGGGAAGTGAGTGCAGGAAGACCTCCCTGTTAGTGTTGGCAAGGTATGTGCACTTGGATGGAGCAAAGTGGTGACTTTGGTGGCCAGGTGGTTTAAGGTTATTTGGATGACTTGAGGTAACGTCAACAGGATAATCTGAGTGAAACAATCCCGAGACCCGGTAGAAGCCCCACACTACAGTTCATAATATTGCTGAAGGCTTTGATTGCAGAGCTCACGTCATTCATTCTCGTCTCTGAGAGAAAGCAAACGTCGATTGAGTAATTCCACCGTGTATATTACACTGGTTCTCCGATTCGCATAGGCGTGCGTATATTAAAGCTAGTCAATTTAAATAGTAGCTGAAGTTGGAGAAAACTGGACCCTGTGGGGTGGTTTACTGAGGTACTTAGAGGAAACTGTCCCTTCGGAAACCAAGTCATAATAAGTGTAGGGAATAGAGGAAATGTCTTGGCTGGCAGATAAGACGGTTAGAGAAGGAAAACGGAGGCAAGATGAGTTCCGAGTGTGGCGGTGAGTGGACACATGACGAAACGACGTGAGGGATCCGGAAAAAGGAGCGAATTTGTGCAATGGCCCATGGTTCAATTTGCGGGGACAGTACTGCTGGTTTGTCCAGGCCAAAGCAGATGGTGTTCTTAGGAGTCCACAAACAGAGGCTTTCAGCAATCCGAAGCTTAACCTGCAAGGCGGCAGGACGGAACACAGGGTCCGTAACTTACTGGAGACGGGTAGTTGAGTGTTCAGTTCACACGCCATTTGATTGGAACTAGACATCCTGGGCACTCAGTACATTCCTCTGCCACAGACTTCGGTGAGCATACAGATGTGTGTATCGTACGCTACCAGTGTCTGATTTGAGGCAGGATCAAGCTATTTCCGCTAGACTGGCTACAAAAAATCAGTCAACTCTGTGAAGAGTGCCAGGCATTCGCCTTCGTGCTTGTGCATTAGTGGGAACATCGCCAGGAGAAGATGGTTTGTGGGACTTACTCACTAGAGGCTGTTTGCGACCCGCAGTCACTTGGGAGGGTTTCGAGAAGTTTAGGACGAGAGTTCACCTCAAAGAGCCTGAAAACATCCACCCTCGACCGTAATGAGACGTTATAAATAATGGAGAAAATATTTCATGCCACGAGCAGTATCAAATTGAAATTGTCGTGACGCCATCTTAACCCGATAATTGGGTCTCGTGCAACGTCGCTATTTTCTGATAATCAATTCAGATATCAGCTGTTAGAAATGCAAAGAGATTTCTGACTCACCTAGGAGTCACTTTCTGTGACGATATTAGTCGCTGGCTGGAGACACTGAAGGATATGGCAGTGAACCGTGAACAGTGACGATCGGGTTGTCATATTTTATCGAATCAGAATGATTGAAAACACGTGCGTTTGTACAGTTAGACTGCTTTGTGTGTTGGCTGCAGCAGCATCTTATGTTTTCCCGCCTGTGTAGGTTCACTCCCTGTTCCCTTTGGATATGTACTCTTTTTATAGAAACGTGTAACTCTGGGGCAAGGCAGTTGTCAGTGAGGCTTGCCACGCTGTTTAACGCTGAACGATGATGACGATGATATCAGTCGCAGCAATAAGCCAAATCCATAATTACTACAAACACGCCTTACCGCGCTATTCGGTAGGACCAGAATCCGGGGTAGTGGCCACGCGGTTCGTGCTAACAAAGTGGCCCGATATCCGCTGATTATACCGTTGAAAAACCAAAGAGCGAACATTCCCTTCGAATGACCGGCCGCATATCTACACACCAACAGAAAATATCACTTGGATTGATACTACAGTTGATTCAGACACCTTCCCGCGATACATATTGTTCTCAGTTAAGGCTGTGTGAACACCGTGGATTATCGAAGCAGTGTACAGAGGGGCATTTGAATCAGTATGGGTGGTTATTCCGGAATCCTGTGATTACAGTTTGTATCGCGCTGTCCACCGAGCAGAGATCTTCAATGGAAGCTAATTTTAACGCTTAGCCATTTGGGTGGTCAACCCGATGTGTCCAACTGATAAGACCATGTTATTCACACATCATGGTGACTGAACTGAAAAAATGGTATTCACGGTAGGATGACCAACCCGAATGATATTTCCAATGGTCGCTGATGAATAAAGCGATTAGTCTGCTGAAAAAGACCTTATACGACGAAAGTTGCATTAATAATGAGTTTAGAGAGAACCATAACGAAAAAATTGGTGAAGGTGCCAATTTCAAGACGGAATGAAACCCCAAATTTCAAGTCGGCAATATACTATGAACTGAGGTTCCTGTAGCTCCCTAGATCAGAACCACACTACTGACAAGTGTTGAGCGCTAAGAATGTATAACTAACAACAACCATGCACTGGCCACGTTACTTTTGTACGAATCTTACAAATCAATAAACGTAACAGCCAGTGGACAGGGAATCGTGTTGATCTCTGCCCCTTACCGCTGTGTTTTGCATTGTGATTTAACGGGTCATGCATGCGTTCGAACAAACAAGGTTGTGCTGCATGATTCGGTATCGCGCGTCTCTCGTCTGGACTAAGTTGGGAACTCATCAGTGTGGAAGATGTAACAGTGGAGTAGAAGAGATGACTGAGTGCGAAATTATTTCAGTGAGAATGGCAATTTAGATTGCAAAGTTACTCAAACAATTTCCGTTCGTGTTAAAGACGGAAAGTGCGGACAATAAGCCCGTGATGCACTAAATATAAGTTAACGGACCTTCTAAAAATAAAACAAATTGCAACTATTAGCTTGTATCGTATTTCGTTCCAAACAGTTACAGCCTAGTGATTAACATTAGGGCATTTCAATCTGAAGATCACTGGTCCGATTAACTTTCCCATCCGGAACTCGTGTGCTGGTCACCAATTCATGCCTGAAAATGATGCGCCTCGTGGTTTAATAGCAGAGGAAATAAAAGACGAGTGAAAAAATACGAAGAAACAAGCATTAACAGTCTCACTCAAATATTTAAAAAGTTTTGTAAGTTCTGACAAGTCATCCCACTGACTACGACTTGTTCTGTTGTTTTTTAACGTTATCCCTGCGAGCGAATACCACAGTGGTGCGGGAAGATACAGTCAATCGGAACGAACGAAAAGCTCCGTACTGACGTGTGACGCACAACGAAGTTTAGGCCATGTGAAGTGATAATTAGAGTCACTGAACGGATGCAAACTCGGATAATAAAGTACGAAGAACGTTATGGTTCGCAGGATGAGATGACTAGTGGGTAGACGTAAAGCAGAACATCCATTTTTCAGTCTCTTTCTAATTATCTCAGTACCTAATCTTTAGTTGGGCTTACTTGCAAATCTAATGGAAAATACAGAAGCCAAGATCATTCATTTGTCCAGTACAACGAGCCGGAAACCAAGGCCCCGATTATCAGTGGGGGGGGAGCATAGAACGGCACAAGGCCTTGCGGTAGATTAGATGTGGTAACGAGCCCAGAGAGAGGGGACCCCTATCTACAGTAATAATGATCAGCAGGGGTGGAATTCACACTTCCAACCATTCAGGTAAAGGGCACGTAATTCAGTCGGTCATTAACAGTATTTCGTAGCCTGATATATATAGAACTTGAGTCGGTAGTTCAACAATTCCCAGGATTGTCGATAAAGCGCTCATTTCTCGTTCCGCTCATCGTTCAGTAGTAGGAACGCTAACACGTAACGAGACGAGCAATAGATTGAAAGACGACGGAACCAAAAAATTGTTGGTCGTGGTATGCTCTGACAAACGGTGCACGGGAAGTGAACGTTAGTAGCGCGTAATAGTCTCTCCGTGTGTTGACGTGCACTCAGTTATTAGTGCCCATCTATTGTTGATACGTCATCACGTGTTACAGTACATTTCAAATACCATACGCGTTTTCCGGCTAAGCTAGACGTAACAACATTTTGTCAAGCCACGCTATGAGAACTGCTGCACCAGTTTAGCTCGATTTGCAGACAGACAAACAGACAGATGCACGTGCATAGCACTGACCACGTGTATCTAGGATCCAATCACATTAGTTTAACATAGCTAAGATGTAGTTAGTCGTGAAGTCTGACTTCATGTGAATCAAATTAAAAAGTTTCACCGGGACGGATAATTACCCCTTCTTTTTACTTCTCTTCTGACTAGACAACCAATGTGAGAAACCTGAGGAAGGTGCTCGCGGTGATTGTAAGGCTGTCGAACGCCGAAAACAACAAACCGTGACAAGAGTGGAACCTCAAAACTTCACGTCCGTACGCGGGCATGATCAACACTGGTCACGATGCCTATTAAAAATGTCGACGCCAAAAAAAATCAATTGCCAGTCGTTCAAGCCCGTTGTCTTTTATTACATTTCACTGACTGAAAGAAAATAAGAGAACTTGATAAATAATGCAAAAATCAGTGGATTGTTAGTTTGGTGACGTTATTAGTCTGGATAACGGAATAAATTCGATTATTTCAAAATTCCCAATCCACCTAAGTGCGCTTAGAACTTTATCCAAGTATTGATGGCAGCCATCAGCGTTTAAGGTTGAACACTGACACGAATTACGCTGACCAAAAACGCTCCAGATAAATTCGCGCCATATTCCCTCAAACAAGTGAACAATCCCAATCGGCCATTCGATTGCGATCCATTTGTCGTTTTTTTTCTGCGCTAACGTGTACGCCGGGTAAGAGTGCAAACTGCCTCCGCTCAACATCACGGAACTGTAGACAACGGTCCAAGGCATGGATTTTCTTTTCCTCGTCGGAAATGAGATCGCTAATCGTTCGCCACCACTTCGCTCCATGACTGGCACTGCCATTCATGCTTTCAGACCAACTGTGTGCGAGACATTACCGAGTCCGCGAACGACAAGCGTTCATGTGATCACTGAGGCGAATGCGAACAACGAACGCAGTCGCGGTCACATCATGCGATTCAATGATCACCACAGTGGATTGCACTTATGCACCGAATCACATCTTACCTTAAGCACGTGAGTGCGTTCCATCGATCGCCTGTAGATGAGATCATTCAGCTGTATTCACCATCCACATTCGCCTCAGTGTTCGTCTAAAAGCTTTGTTTCGGTAACAGTAGCGCTTTTAGTGGGGCGTCTTAATTCTACTTCAGTCCCACTCCGTCCAATCAAGCAAGAACGACCACGTGGTCTCTGACCGGTCAATACAACTATCCGTTTGTTTGTGATAATTACACAAATTATATGAGCCTCCTCAGTGTAAAACGCACTTACCGGTTGTCCCCACCTAACAGGCTCATTGTTTCTCAATTGATTTCATTTTAAAGAAACACTCCAATAGCCTATAAGCATATCACGAATATCGGACCTCATTTCCCTTGTCTCAAAGTTGGGTCGAGCAGTTGATTCTTCCTTGCGTTCCGGTTTCCAGTCCCATCGGATTCGTTGCTCGTAGACCACTCACCTGAGTCCAAAAGGGCTTGTCGGTCCTGTTTCCCACGCATGACCCAGCCTCGCTGTCGTACAGACTAGATTAATCACAGACCTTATTGCCAATCTGCCGATAAAACAAAAGACCGACCAACTGATACGCATTGGCCTGTCCTCTCGGGAAAACGAATAAAAACGATAACAGTGCACCGACATTCACAAGTGTGATAGAAATGGGCACATCCGAGAACAAAACTTTACATTGCGTTACGGACACTACCCCATGGTCACCAGTTTTAATCAGACCTACAATTTAATTGCCTAGACTATCGCGGACTGATTTGTTTTTTGTTACACAGCGCTGAATCACCAACCTTCTATCGCAAGTACAATTAGGGCATGCCATAACTGTGCACTTGGTTAATTCAGATCAAAAGACGTGACAAGAACGCCAGCTATCATTGACGTGTAACCCTAATATATACAATTGATTACTGGTACGGCACCTGAAAAACGCGGCGTAACGTACGATCAGTTGGAAAATATGATCGCTTTTCCTTTCTGTTTCCGTGAGTTGCATTGACAAAGAGAACCGACCGGACAATAATGAAGAACAGTGCAGTAATTCGAAAGATTGAATCGTAATTTCATTTTTTCCGAATATTATTGCATCATTATTCTAGTGTGTCACTTTTGATTCCGTCTTCTGTCTGTTGGCTGGCACAAAACTCAGGACTTCGTATTACGGAAGCAATTGCACAAACATTTAACAAATGGTGTTTTCTTATTGTTACTCCCCGCAACGTTAAATTTGCGCCAAACAAACGACAGCCAATAACACGTTGGCTGATTTGCTATTACCGTGGTACCACAGTTAGCTGTGACGAAAGATCGATACTAATCAATACTGTGTTTTGATGGGTCCCAGTCAATCAATCAATTGACTGAGTATTTAGGCATTGATTTGATTGAACGTGTCAGTGTCTGACAGATCGATTCCCAAGCACGTTTGCTAATCTGGCCTGCCAGCTCCCAAATTTAGCACAAAAACACCACTATTGAGGTATTTGCGTACTACATCGAATTCCCTCAAACGCTGACCCCACTTCTCAATTACCCGTCATCCTATCCGACTAATTCCGTGAATTTGAATTTACTCGCCACTTAATCACTAGATTAAATACCATCCGGTTCCCATACGATTTTTTGTGATAGCTTGTAAAAGCCCGATTTAAGCGTATGGTTGAGAATTGTCCGACCAGCAATCACTAAACACTTACTGAACGGAGGAAGGGTTCACGAAGCAACTACTTGAGTTACACATCTACATAACTCGATTACATGTTTCGTGGGGTTTCCCCATCCACTTCGCTTTTGCTCGTTCACTTCGCTTCTAACTTGTCAGCGTTGCAAAGTGCCAACCAAAATCAGAACGCATCAGTGCACGGTTAGGGGTTGCCGACGCTGAAACTGGTATGGTCACTTCTAAAAATGGAAGCTATAGACCGTGACAGAGAACATTCCTTTGAGAATGAAACAAATTAACCGGCCTACGCCAGCCAAAACGTACTCGGGCGTAAGATCAAGATCAGCATGGCTATGGAACGAAAATTTTGACGGCTATGCATTTATGAAATATATTTCAGCATTCATGAAGCGTGCACGATTGGCATTCGGAACCTCATATTTTAAAACCATCCGTGAATTGTCATTGTGTTTGAAATAATCCCCCTACTCTGAGTGTGGGCGTTACAGCAGCACCGGGCCATGATTTATCGTCCAGGTGCAACCTTTTCATGGTAAGCAAAGGAAACAGAAATGTAAAATAATCCAATCACGTTACAGTAGTGTTCCCGCGATTAACCACATCGTTTGAGTTGACGAAGTTAGTCAGTTAGCCTCATCAACAGCTGCAAGCCCCAACAGTCGAAACGCTCGTTTCACGGGAAGACTTCGGTGGAATGCGGTTGCCATTTTGAATTTACAACCATCATAAAAACACGAGAGAAATCTGTGGACTAAGGCACCGATAGTCTCTATTATTGCTAGTCGAACACTTTGAGCGGCACTAGAGTGTCGTTACGCTTCAGATACATTCGGACCGATTTCCGCACGTAACTAGGTCAGCTCAATTGGTACTCGCACAGTGGGCCGTTTCCGCTGTTTCTCACATTCCCGCCTAAGACCGACTCCACCGGCTGAACATCACAGCAACGGATAGGATGCCGACCCACCAACCAACCGTCATTTTAATTGCAGTCTAAACCTCAACGCGCGCCAACCAAAGTCGCAAGCCTTGTGCGCCTTGGCGCATAAGTTGTCTGTCCGTAAGCGGCTTGGAGTCGTACAGATAACACAATTTTTCAGGTTCCCAAGTCTTGTTGAAACAGTAAGTCGAGCTCAAACGTTCATATGGTGCGTTAGTGTCCTTCGCGTTTGTGTAACAGGCTGGCACATAGCTCCGTCGACAGATTAGCCAAACTGGCGTCCGTATCGGTCGCCGCTCTACCTCCGGGTCACCTTGGACAACGACGTTTTAATATTCATGCAAAGTCAAGAGTCACTGTCTCCACAAACGGGAGGCTATCATCCAGGTTTAGAGAGATGCTCTATTAATACCAATGGAGTGCTACTATTTTATTTTCAATTTTATGAGACTAGTTCCCGTGGTAGAATAAGTTGACTTCTTGGATGTCTCTGATTGGAGCCGTTCATCCGCTGCGATCTGCGGCAAGGTCGCCACATCTCGAAACCCAGCTGTTGCGCCAATCGCGCACTGAGAAAATCTACTGAAGGTCTAGGTAATCCATGTCCGCTTAAACAGTGCTAACTCATGCCTTTAGTTGGCCACTGAGGTGATATTTCCAGCCTGAAAAAGTGACGGCCATAGGTTACTCTTCGATAATTCCGTTTCGAGTGGGCGAAGGGCATGGACGAAATAATAAAAGGGACGTGTCTGAAAGAACGAGGAACATCGGGTCAACATCTATACACTATTGATATACGACGAGAAGCGATCTAAACACGTAATTTCCCCACGATGGCAGGCATCAATAGCTGAAACTATTCAGGAGTTTTGTATCGTCTATGCTTAGCGGCAAGGTTTTGCATATATACGAAAAGGTC
Source organism: Fasciolopsis buskii (assembly GCA_008360955.1). NCBI lineage: Eukaryota > Metazoa > Platyhelminthes > Trematoda > Plagiorchiida > Fasciolidae > Fasciolopsis > Fasciolopsis buskii. The sequence continues at coordinate 92,217 of LUCM01005954.1, forward strand.
TGAGCGAAAGCAAGCTTTCTAAACGAGCAGTTTCGTGCGGAAGTTTACTTCACCGCAAGATCGCACTCAACAGGACCTCCTAAGTAAAGCGAACTGCCAATAAACAGATTGTGATGAGCGAGCTTGGTACTAAAATTCGTTAGATACCTCCCGTTCAGCAAACAGTAAACGGTTATTTTGTTGTTCCAACCCGTACTTGACCCTTACCAAAGGAACTGCAGTACGCAATTCGGCATTCGGCTTTTTACGTTGGTAATGAATTTAGATCATTCACAATTAAATTAGCTAGAAACAACAGAGTGAAATACAAAACTCTAGATGGTACAGGAGCACTTCCCATGATTCGGATTATGCACTGGTTTCCAATAAAATATTCGCATATCAGAGGGTATCCAAAACATTCAGCAGGACGACAATTAGACCCCCATAAGCCAGGTGAACTAAATGACGTAAGGAATGTATCGAAAAATCAATGTGCCACGTATTGGTTTTTATTGTGAATGATATAATGCCAATAACAGTGTTGTTGGTAGATGTAATGCGCCAACGTTACGATTACCGTAGGTAGTCTTTCTCAAGGTAACTTTTACAATCAAATGAACTTCCTTCGCAAACGGGGTAAACTAGAAACTAGAACTAATCAACCCCGCTCGATAGTACTGAAATACATCGATCTACCGTTAACAAAGTTTTGTTTTCCCATGGACGGATGAATCGTGATATGACAAGCTGCGCTGCAAAAGTGAAATTCTTCACCTTCGGAAACCCTGCAATGTGTATCACAGATGAAGATGGGGCCTTATCACTTGGGCAATTTCGTGCAAACCATTTGATCACGCTCAGGTCACCGGTAGGAAGACAATAGACGCGGTAAAAAGGATCAGTGCATCTGACAGTTCACCCAATCACCATCGAAACACTTTGAGGAGCAGGCCAGCTGACCCACAAGTCAATCCCTGCAACGACTGTTTCAAACGAGCCACTAATTAAAGACGCACAAGAAAATCCTAGCCTTGGAACTTGAGGACACCCAATCTTTGATGACCTTCGTCCGGTTCCACCCAAAAATAAGGAAGTAAAACTTTAATCTTTGTCCTCCGAGATATGGAACTCCAAATAAGTTCTCCAGTAGTAAGGAAGTTAGACTCCAGTTCCCACCTTTAAGAAAGAGGCGTGCACTAATTACACTAAGCACAGGGGTATCAGAGTGGTCTCAAAGCCTTAACGATGTTAAGCTCTGTCAAGGTCAAAGTACACCTCCATTGAGGATCTGATAGAGAAAGCACTTCTGGTGTGCGAAACGAAGGAATTGAAGTGATGGGAGACTGTGTCACTTGTGTTTATTGGTCATCGATGACTCCACGTTTCTCGGGAACTCGAACAAATCCAGACATGACAGAAGAGATCATAACCGAAGAATAGCAATGAAAATGACACCATATTTAATTCTGGTCGGGTGTAAACCATGCCAACCACTGATAAACTGCTGAATACGGTAAAAGCAAATTAAAAGACCAGGGGGCAGTTTCTTTTACAGACACTTTTTCGTACGCTAAAAGAGTAGTGAGAATTCTCACGAGATAAGAATTTATTTGTAAACTCCATCCCATCGGAGGGAAAAAGAGGCAGAGTGCAACGAAGTTGGAATGAACTAGAGTATCACAGATGAGAGAAGACAAACATTATTCGAATAGGAGTAACTTAAATGATTGTTCATGTGCTTGCATGACTTGTAGAGAGCATGAGGTGGGATTCGGTAGAGCAATTGTGAGCGCTCTACTACTCTGGCCAATCTGGCCTCAACTAAACTAGGCCGTACATCCAGCGTCGTGGCTAATCAAGAAGAATTAATACACATTTCTTATGACATCCCAGAAGTAATTGCAGTGGGAGGAGTAAAACAAAATCACCGGGCACACCAGAACGGGGAGCTGGCAACCGTAATCCCGAAACTTGGAGTGATGCAAAATCACATAGATCAGATGTGGTAACGAGCCGGGCGACAGCGGATTCGCATCTATCCCCAAAGTGACCTGGGGACCTGGGATTTAAACCTCTGACAATTTTGGTAACAAACGCTTAAATAGTATTTCGGATTATGATCAAATGCTGATTTGCGTTAGTCGATTTAGGTGGCCGCAATGTCCACTCATAATTTACGATTTCTCCGAATAAGCTTGCAGTTCTCGATCCAATCAGCTAATCTGTCCGAACAAGCTCGTTCCATCGGGAAACAATGCTTGAACACTGCGTTAGCCAACGTTGAATCCGATCAAGAAGGGAAAGCGAAGCGAACGAAGCCCCACTCCACACGTGACTGTGGTATTTGGTGTTTGTACAATCAAGGATGAGCTGGAACAAAGAAACGCCCGGATCGGAACAGGAAATCAACTTTGCGTACAGTGAGAAACAAACTCAGACAAGAAGAAGGACCGGCAGAATGAAGAACTAATTAATAAGCCAAGAATAAAAACAAAATTTGCAGAACTTAAAATGAACGAATCAAAGGATGATGCTTCAAGAAAATTGAGAGAGAAATTTTAGAAGCTCTCAATGCAACACGATTCTCTGAGCCCCAGCAAGAGGTATGCTCACGATCGGAATTTAGAGATACGAGGGCGACACAACGGTCATGATCGATATTGCTGTTTGCAAAGCGTGAACAGTGGTAAGAAAAAGAACAAAACAGAGGAGCGTTATTGGCAAAAGAACCGATTGAGTTGAGGTAGTTGACACAAAGTCGGCGATGAATAAATGAAAGAGAGTGATTGTAAGTACTGAACCTTAGAGGACGTCAGCATTTACATCAAGTGGTTGGAACAGGATCCCATCCATTCGAATGGAGATGGTCCACTTACTGTCCGTGAAAGGAAACGAGGAGAATCCGAACGTGGGCAGTTTCGCCAGCTCGTTGTGTCAAACTAGACCGGAAGTTTTGAAAAAGTCTAACGAGGCTGGGTGAACTCCCCGTGATTTTCTAATGAAGCCGACCAGGATTGTCGGACAAGGTTCAGTAGATCGCCCTTTAACCGGCGACATCGAGAACCGTAGTGACGGTCCCTTAACAGTTCTTTGCGCTCGAAAAATGAATGCAAATGGTCGGAAATAAAAGCCTAAAATACTTAAAAACGGTCATCAGGGAAATCGGACGATAGTTGTTCGGCCCAGAAGGATCACCGGGCCTGGGAAAACGGAAAGTAACGGTGTGCTGCCAAGGTGCCCGGAAAAAACGAGAAAAAGACAAAAGAAGTGGCGTAAAAAAGGAGACAACTCAGGAACACAAATTTTAAGGACTACCAGTGGAATACCGCCCCGAACGGATGAGTTACAAACGTCCAGAAAGCGCAGTGCTTCGCGGATCTTTCCAGTGCTAACACGAAGCAAAAAGAAAGAGGAACAGATGGGAGAAAGAAGTCGATGTAGCGCGGTTGGATAAAGTGGAGTTGGAGCAGAAACCTTCGGTTTCTCATGTGGCGCCCAAACGAGATCACTAGAGGAATTGCAGATGAAAGGAAAACTGAAAGGGTAGAAACTGCGAGGGGCTGCTTTATCAAGGAACTAAAATGTTTGGCTTTGCAGCGAATCAAACGTTCTTTGGCTGTTCGTATAGTTGAACATGCATAAAGCGGTGGTGGGAGTGAACGGGCTGCGCCAGCGGAAAAATGTTAGACGCTTCCAGCGTACCACACGATCACACGGATGATTAGGCCAATCGGGGGATTCACGTTTGTCTGGTTTAGAAAAGTGTGAAATAAAAGGACTCATGGCTTTCAGAACAATGCCAGTAAAATTGGAAACGTGTGTGGAAGCGTCTGAAGTAAGGCAACAGTCATTCTAAGGGTAGGAAGCTAAGAGGTCGCGTAAACCGCCCTAGTAGGTTGAACTGTGGCGCCGAAATGTGTCTTGGGAAGAGCAGAGGATGAAGTTGACGGATGGTTCAGTGACAAAATAGCCCGATGAGTCAAGAGATGGAAGAACAAAAATATTTGAGTAGAAAGAATGGATTGAAGTGAGCAAGAGATCAAGAGAATGGGCACGGTCGTCAGATCAATCGAGCATACGCGGGCGGAGGTTAATCAGTTGAGATAATCCGTTGACCACAGCAAATAGTTCGGCTTCGCGCATTATGACCGAATACACTATTCAATCAAAATTAACCTGTCTTTAAAAGGTCGATTCGATTCTCGTGGTGTATCTTAAAAAGACCCCGACGCAGAATAGAGAGACAAGCTGACGGACAGTGCACAAAAACGAACAGAACTGGCGATCCTATCCAATCACTGATTCACGTTTGACAACAAGTCCTAGTTTGGATAGAAACATCACAATAAACGTTATAACCCAGTGTACGCCTTCTAACCTCCAATATATATATAATATATATATGCAGGAAGTAGTATCTGGATGCGTAAACAAAATTAGCCCGGGAGCACACGACCGGTTTCGCGGTTATTGTCGCTCGTCAGGTATGCGTACCCGATGCTCTCTTGTCTAAACATCCACATACTTGTACACTCCGAATTGATTGATATTTCTCACCAGAATCGAATCTGTAGCAACAGGAGTGTGCATGGAAGCTCTTCGTCGAAGAGTCCATATATATATATATGGGTTTTGCCGAAGCTCACGCAACATGAGTCATTTGAGCAATTACCTCTAAAGTGGGCAGCGACGTAGGGAAACAAATATTGAAATTTGTATTCCTTCTATTCGGCGAGAACTGACAGTGTTTATACTATACGCTGCATGCTTCGGAGTTATCTAGTGAGAAAACTGGTTACGAGTACAGTCGATATCCCATTTTGGCCAGCACATGTATATCTTAACAATGATGCATCACGAGCTCGTTAGGAAGAACAAAGTAAGATTAATTCACAACATTTTGGCATGTGCATTGCTGGGAAACTGGCATCAATAAATAACGGTCATCGATGGATCCGCCACTACCGTTCAACAATATTTTGGTCATTTCGATGTGACACTTAGCACCTCTAAGATGAAATTGCTTTAACTTCCTACCTCAATCTTTAGAATTGCGATAGCAGAATCCACTGGTTAGGTATCTCCTTTAATTGTCATGCCACGACATGGAACATTTTGCATGGAATCAGGTTTCCAGCTGGAACAGGATTTCATATGAAGCAAACCTTCCACGCAAGTGTACTTCTATCCGAAAAGCGTCGGGTTGAATGAACACCACCCTAATCAGCAAGACAATGTTTACTAAATTCTGGTAGAGCGAAATGCGGAGCTTCTTTCGCAAACACTATCGTTTTTATACTGGTCACTTTTCCAGGCGGAATAAAATATCTCCGCTACGACTACGACAAAATCCCCCTTCTTCAGAGTGCATTCACTTTTGATCCGTTGGTTTTCTAATTTTATTCGAGTGAGAGTAAACAACCTGGACAGGAATAAGAAGGCGGGAAAACTAACCGTATTGGAGAATGTCTTCCTAGAAATGTTCATTTTGTAAGGATTCTGCAGGTCACCAGGTGCCATTGATTCACCAACGAAATTGACGGGCATTTAGATTGAGGCGCTCAGCTTTGTCTACTATTACACGCGATATTTACGCGATTGATCCACACTTCATATCTGGTGAAGCTTGAGACGTATAAATATTTTTCAAGTCCAAGTGGACGATGGTGCATGAAATTTTCGTAATAACCTGAGTTTCAGTTGCAATATTTTGATAAAAATATAAACAACTTTGTGATCAGTTTTGGATACAGTTGATTCCCTCCGTGAAAAAACACCCCTGGCATCGATTTTGTTTAACATGATGTAGATGGTGGCCTCGTGTAGTTTGAAATGCTGGAAGATGTGAGATACAAATTTTTAAATCGATCGATGGTTTGAAACCAGTTCCTAATCCATTACATCGTGGCACCAAAAGATTTTGCTGTTTCTTGCTCACTGCCCCACTGACAGGGTAACAATGCAAGCGATTGATGCGGCGAGCTTAAATGACCTCGACCCAAGATCAAGTTTGATACAAATCAAGATCCGAAATAAACCAAAATTTTCCTGTTCATGATCGACCATGAATGCTAGACCCCAGTTAGCGTAAAATACCTTAATCAACAAATAAGTATCATTAGCCGTGCATAGAATAGTCGATAAAATACGATTTCGCTGGACAATCGAGTTCGCTACCATTTAGAAATTTATATAAGGATCGATTCTAAGACCTTACCAAGAAAGATCTATAAGATTTGCATGCTTCAATAGGGTCCAATTTTTCATGTTTAAACGCGTTGGCCTAGACAACCAAGGTCGTCCATGTTCAATCGGCCTTAAAATAGTCTAAAAAAAATCATAATAAAGGAAACCTATAAATAAATCCATGGTATTTGCAGATGCCTCTTTACATCTAGCAAGAACTAGATCCTTGACGATATTAACGGTGAAATTTCTCGAACGCCTCACAATCGTCAGCTAATGCATATATATATATATACATATATATATAAATATATGTATATATATATATATATTTACATATATGCGCAGGCAATATTGCAGTTTCCTTATTGCTTACGCTATAGGAGCAACGTTCTGTCCTCCGTGACGCGAAATCTGCAGTCAGAACCAAACAAATCTATTTATACAAAAGTCAGAAAATCGACCGACTAGCACATGTGCCTACCGAGTTGAGACGACAGTTGAAGAAGACATACAAATGATGTGTGCTTGCCTTAAAAATAGCACGGTTACCATGACAACGACGAAGAGCGAGATTGAGGGGGAACCTAATTCTGGTCGAACCATAAAGTACACATTGTTGGCAAATTTTTAAAACAAACAATATCAGATGTTCTTGCTTCAAAGGGTCCACATTAATCAATTCTCGCTTATATGCCGCGGTTGCGCATATATATATATATATATATATATATATATATATATATATAACGATCGTAAAGACCACGTGATCATAGTAACCATTGGGTATCTAGATATAAGAGAAGATTGAGAACACTTGTCCCGTCAATTGGAAGTTGGAAATGCATGCGTTCGTCAGAGGAAACGCGATATAGACGAATGTTAGCCCGGAGGGGGGAAGTAAGAGAGAATAACAAATGAGTGAGGATCACCAAATTCCGCACGTGCAGAAAATCACTTTAGAAGAGGAATAAGTTGTCACAAGCTCTGTACGCGAATGAGGAAATCGATTGAATTAACTCACCAGACAACTCCGTAGGCTCCGTGTCCGAGAAATGTTAAATCCTGATAACGCTCTGGAACCATCCAAATCGATAGATTCAGCTCGACTTGCACGAAACCTGGTTTATGGCCTGAATTGGTAGGCCTAGATTTACGGGAATTTAAAGCACCCATCGATTAGCTCAGATCAGCGGAATGAAAGTGCGATTTTTTTAAAAATAGCAACCCAAAGAGCAAGAAGTCCCAATTTTATTCGATGAGAATAGCACTCCGACTTTTAGTGTTCAGAAGCTCCGATTTACACAAGTGTGACGGATACTAAGTGACGTCATTCAGTAAAAATGTTGATAGATTTCAAACAAGACAGCTCAAAAGACACTTGCACTCGTGCCATGAGCTCAACATAACCAACCGGCTGACAGAACCGGTAGAAATGTCTCCGTCGCACTTCACCTCACGTCATTTAAAACCCGCGTGGCTACTCCCGCCTACGTCTGGACCTGATTGGTTGATCTGCCACTTCCGCAAACCGCTGTTCTCCAATCGGATGGGAGTATCGTAAATAGCCCATTTCGACTGTGACGTGTCTCAGTCCCGAATGAAAGATTCACAAAAGTGTTTATGCGGGCAGAGTAAGGCTACAATGGGCGACAGGGCAAGTCACCCCGGGATTGGTCAGATTACATTTAAAAAGATGTCTGATTAAGCCAATGTCGCACAAGCGGAGGCATAAACATCCGAATTTCAGATGTGGTCGTGGAAAACAGATTAATCGGGACATCGAGCTTCATATTCAAGAACGTGACGATTAAAAAAATGGGCCAGTGCAGTATCTGTCCACTTCTACTTTCTGTTTATAGGGGACCGTCCAAAAAACACCGGAAACTGGAAACGGTATTTGACAAAAAACACGAAGTTGTAGTCAACAGATACACCGAATGCTCAATTACAGGATTTTACATAACTCGGCTTTAAATTATTCTGAATTAATGTCTGTAACCGAATACGAATTTTGTTTACGCAACCACATGGTTACAAGATGATTGTGATAAACTGACCATTTCGTTTATCATCAAATATGAGCTTAACAGCTGGCTATTTCATAGCGTACTGTTAGAGGATGGCCAGCAGTGGGTTTCTTAGGCTACCACCAGTTGGTTGTGCGACATGAACGCTTCAAGATTTGCTCCCAAAATGACAATCCGTTGCGAATAACCTATGCTGAGGAAATACTACAAACTGTCTCCTCGTGGCAGAGATGTCTCTACTAACGTACAAGCGCGAGAACCACCCAGGTCTATCCACCGGGCTGACCGGGCTTGTTAGTCAGTCTAGAGAAGATGACTAGTCCTGATTCCAAACCAAATAAAAGCGACGCACGAAGTGGACAGCATTCCTCACCAGCATATATATATATATATATATATATATATATATATATATATATATATATATATATATATATATATGGTATGCACACAAATAAACGGATAGTCTTGGAAGCGTACGGCCGATTTCGCGGTTATTGCCGCTCATCGGGTATGCGTGCCTGGTACTCCGATGTCAAATCATTTACATAATTCGACACTCCGATTGTAAGTTCTCATCAGAATCCTTTTTGTATGTCAGCAGTGTGAATGGACCGTGAATCCATTTTTGGGATCACAACGATGATCCCCAGTTGTTCTGTGCTTCCGCGACTCTGTTTATTCGTGTACATAGCAGTGACTAAAAATATGCCATTCTGCGCTTCCATCGCCGTCGTTTTGTAGGTTGGCGGTGGAACCTACAGAACAACTGGTGATCACAGTTGTGATCTCAAAAATGGATTCCCGATCCAATCACACTCCTTTCATACAAGCAAGATTCTGGTGAGAATATAGATATATATAAATTTATATGTTGCACAAATCTGAATGCAGATAATGTGCCATCGGAATCACGGCGAAGAACGAGGGCAATGAGCAAAAAAGGAAGAAAAAGAAACAATGTGCAGAGTTCACAAAACATCCTAGTTTTTTATTCTCTATCTCCACATCATCGGCCATCCATCGGGACCCACGAGTCCTCTGCGGACGTGGTACTACCCAAGTACCTAAACCGAACTAGAGGGCTGACTTAGAGGACTCCATCCCGACCCTTTGACCAAATCGTGTCACCCACAAAGTAGTAGAATGATCTGAGGGTCGCTTAACCCACTGGGGACCGGTGACTCTATGTTCTGCTCATGGACATTCCGGATAAGGTCAGGTACCATGGGTGCCCTGTACACCCCTTTATCACGGACGCCCATCAGCACACACCCATGTGCTAGCTTAACCAACTCTCCTAGATCGATTATCAATGATCAGTCAACCCGGTGGTCTTCGGGCGTTCGCCTTCGTCCTGGCACTTTAGTAGGAACACTACTCCCACGAGAAGGCAATGCATAGGACTTCCTCAGCAGAGGAAATTTGAGACGCCGCTCACTTGGGAGTATTTCGAGAAGCATTCAGGCCATAGAGCAACCCATATACATGCATAAATACTTCAGTTTGGGAAGCTGAGCAGTGTTTCAGCAACAGAGGAGCAACGGACCAGATGATCAATCAATGACGTGAACGGGCAACAGGGAAGAGTTAACATTTACAACTAACCGCATATAATGTTTATGGTTCCTTTTTATCTCCCAGTCGCACTGTTCTTCTATTTCGCCACAGTTTCCATGGTAGCTGGTCAGTGCTCAGATGTGTATACCCTACATTATGTATATACATATACTCGAAATTCGGTAGAAAAAGTTCAACCTGCAATCAATCCACTCCAGCACTCTCTGATATTGATTATGGCTATCATGGAAAGTCTAAAGTTACCGACAGTCACTGCTTATTTATACTTGGCGTGGGTCTAAACGGAAAGAACTGAGGACGCGCGACCTTTGTTCCCACGGTAGAGTCATCCGAACATGGTGAACGAGGGCGCGGCGATGTGTTTAAATAATAACTACCTAAGAAGGAAGGATCGTTGATCTACGCGAGGTGACAATTATAAAGGTTAACTAATTCCTTAGTCAATATAAGCACCGAAATTATGTGTGTCAATGGCGAAGCCCAATTTATTTAGAAAATTGGGAAGTTGTACGTTAACTGACGTTTAGTAGTAGTAATTAAATAGGGATAGCAAACTCATCAGCAAAAAGCAATTCCGATCATTATCAGCAAGGACAGTGAACTCAAGATCATTGAAGAACACTTCGCTAAACCGTCCTACTGTTCTCCTGACAACAAGACAAGAAATTGACACTAGTGTTTCATCTCGAGGCTTCAATGCAAGAGAATACAGTCGGATTATAAACACTTGCGAACTTTCAATAACCCTTGTTCAGTGAGTTGTTATAAATAACACCTTTACCAGCAATAGCATATTCCACCGGAAGAAAGGCAATCAAACAGAAATATGGCGACAGTTTTATTTCTCGTACCAATTGGAAAATATTGACGAAAATTCTTGCCCACGGTACAGCAAAAGCGAATGCAAAATAAATGATATGTCCCGCTGCAATAATACATCCAAGTATGTTGTGCTTCGAATTTTAGCTGACGCCGTGCAAGTTCTAGGCATGTCACAAAAGAGGCGTGTTTACGTGCTTACAAGTTCATGCCTATGTGGCTTCCACTTGGGCGATCAAGTGATTTTGCTGAAGAGTGCATTACATGCCTGGTCCCAGGAAACGCCATTTTCGGGATAAAATTTTGGTTTGGGTTTATGCCGGAAAAAATTCTATTTTTCTTCTTGATTGATGGTTGCGAGTTAGTACAAGCAACCATGTCAGTCGATTCAAATCAAAACCACTTCGTCTAGTAAAACTATTTTCGACAGCTAAATCAAAAGTTTAGTGGGAAAATTGGTCGTCGTGAAGCGTAATGTTCCGCATAAAGTCTTAGTTTAGGTTTACTAGCTTTTGGGCAGAAGAGCAAAGAACGAATTTCGTCAATAAACAACGGAGAACATGACGAAGGCAGAACCCCTCTACCACTAGTCTTAGTGTCAAAGTTTAACAATTTGTTTGTTACATTCAGCTTCACTTTAGGTATGAAATTCAGACAGATATGTATACCCCACGTTCCCACTTGCACAGAATCGACGCTTAGAATATAAGGAAAACCGAGAAACGAACAAGGACATTCGACCCACATGTAGTGCATCTTATGCGCATTACCCAAAGTTTCTCCATTACACACTCCACACAAGAGTGCAGTGGAAGGGACCCGTCGCACGGCCACCACCCACGGGAAGAAATCTGCAACCATGATGCTGAAATTCGGAGTGGTATAAAACTACATATGATCAGAGCAGATCAAGCATGATAACGAGCCGGACGACAATGAGTTGTCGTCTAGTGGTTACATACCAACAAGGTTGGCCTAATGATAAATTTGGAGGCAAAGCTTGATTACCTGAAGGCCGATTTCAAGAGCACCAGATCGTCAGCTGGTTGCAAAGACAACCTCAAATTTCTGCCCATGATTAGCACACAAACGCACCATCATAAGAGTCGTCAACATTCGTCAGTCTTAGATTCCGATGTGAAACCATATGACCCTAACTCAATATTTGTGTTGCACCCCCGGGACCATAGTGAAAAATGAAAACAATGAGGCAGAAAGAGAAGTCCGTGTAGGACTCAATATCCATGGTAGCTTCTCCTGATTCCTGCTCTATGTTCCGTGTGACCCAGGGTTCTTATGTGAGCCTCATAATACCCAGCCAACGAAATCGAAGTAAAAGAATGGCTCAGAGGGTCCCAGTCCGAGAACTGATCAATAAACCTGATTTGCAAAACGGCAGAGCGGACACACGGTGTTCGCGATTCGTTGAGGGTCGGTGACCGGTCTTCAGTTAATATGCTATCTGGTTGATTCAAGTCAAGGTCCCAACACTCACCGGAGATCCCAACAGAGCAGGTGGCGAAGAAATCATATTCGCACGCCTCTACTCATGCGCGTCTCGGAGAGACAGGAGGCTATGGGCCCTTAAACAACCAGTCAGGTTCGTCATATCATAGCACCACCAACAGACTTCTGTGGTATTATAAAGATAAAAGCTTCTGGTGAAAACCCACGACACCTTTGACATTGGCGATGGTTGTTCACGAACACTGATTCGGTGCGGATAAGTTCATCTTATTCATGACTAATTAACAAAATGAAACCATAACCCTGTGTGCAATCTCGGTACACGCTAGTTAACATACATTTCGCGTACGCCGAAGATCGACCAACCCGCCTTGAGATCATGTGTCACAACCAATGTTTTCAAACCGTAAAATAGCTTGTAGCTGTACTTTCACAGCAGAATAAGGCATACTTTAGTCGGGTATAATCTGACTTACCCGTCTTATTAGGATCTTAAGTTCATTTCTTTTACACCTCCCAGCATCTCTGCGCGGTCGGAGATTCAGAACTTTCCTAGCTTTATTATGCTCCAATGTGGTATTTGTTGAGATTTTGGACATAAATATGGAAAGACAACGTTTCAGTATTCGGATGCGCATATTAGAACCTTGAATACCATGTTATACTGTGGATCTGTGTTGTCAAAAAGCAGAGAAAGTGTCCTAAATCAGTACTGAGATTTTGTACACATGTTCTAACTAAAGTCTGTTGATTTTTTTCAAGTGATATCGGCTGTCATCTCGATATCTGGATCAATTTGTAAAGAACTACTTTTATTCACTTCGATGAAAACCATTCCGTCGAAGGCAATTGGCATTTTTGGAATTCCCAATATCACAAGTTCTATTTCCAATGTTATTTTCGTAGAAAAAATTTCTGCTTTCGATAGATTTTAAAATTTTGGTGATAATTCCAATGCTACGCGCCAGACAATTTCCGATTTTCAGTCCGCCGGTCTTGGCTGTCAGCCATAAAAAGTACATAGGCAGCAAAGTTTTCCGGATTTTGCTTTGTGTTTGGGCGGTCACCAATAAGCATCAGTTTGTTTTCTGCTCTCTTCCTGGATCTAGCCGGTAGGTGAACTAGGTGCTTGAATTCCGCGCTTTGCTTCGTGCTATCGCTCAGACGGACATTGGGTCCGTTCCACTATCTTGTGCGATCAGGAGTCTGAAAGGTTCAAGCTCGCACTGAAGTGCCTTTAGTATCAGTGAGCGTCAGAATATTGCTAGGCCTAATGCTCGGTGTCCGATTGTGTGTCTAGGATCTACGTATCCCGGCGAACTGAGTGAGGCACATGGGCGCGGTCTCAAGTAACCGTATGTCACAGAGCTCAGACGTGTTACGGTAATCTCTGTTGTTGTTGAAAACAGGGATCAACTTGGGATTCGAGTTCAGGGGTTTGATAAACGCGCAGCAATCCCAATAAATATTGGCAGTAGCTTAACAAAACGGAGTAAACCACGGAGCAGTCCACGGTGAGGTCAGTGTTCGGCCGCTCGATCGTTTACTCACAATTATCTAGTCACTGGTCTCCGATTTTCCTTAGTTCAAATAACAGGTCTTCTCATTGGCTGTATCAAGTAGACAAAAGTTACGGTGAATGCACGTTTGCTATTGGAATGACATAGACAACATCACTGAGTACAGATAAGGGAATACAAACTTGACTTTGACACGAAAAAGTAAACCGCAACACATTAGGCGGTAAACGGAAGTTCGACAGAGCAGCCATGCTATCAGAACGAGCCAAGTAACCATGCGATCGAAAATCCTTTAAAACGTATTAAAATACCACTCCAACATGAAGACTTTACTCTGACGAAAGACTTTGATACTATCGATATGGAAATTAGACTTTATCCTGTCATAGTCGCACACTAGTCTGAGGACTTTGAAGTGACAAGCGCAGCGAATCACATGCGAACCTACGTCAGCAGGAATTAGGGCGCGGACTTTCTGCAGCGCTTCCAAAACAAAATAAATATCACCAAAGAACATTAACATAAGAATAGAAATGACGTTCAGTAGAACACCGAATAAGGACACAACTGAGAAAGTTCAACCGATCAGCCGCTTCACCAAATCAACTAAGGCCTTACAGTTGACCGCATAAGCCGATCAGCTTCCGGATTCCGTTGTTCATCTGATACCGCATCATGTTCCTGGAATGTTAGCTATCGACGATTACACGGCCTGAAGAGGCTGTTTGTAACTTTGACGTCTCTGGGCTTGAAGAAAGATGCTATTGAGGATGCCTGCTGATGCACTTATTGTCGGGCGATATCGCAAAACCCTGAGCGATGTCTTGTCAGAAACCCAGTGCAGAACATGTGTATATTTATATGCAGAAAAAGTGAACTACATCATTAGCGGTGGTTTCCGCTACCAAAGTGATCGATCATTGGACACAAGTGATATTCAAAGTTGAAGGATGAGGTGGGTCTAGCGACGGAATAAGCGATTCGCATGAAATTGACACACAACAAAGATGGAAACAACTGCTGCCGAATTCCATATGATGAGAAAGGTCTTCTCGACTCGAGTGACATTGAAGCAATGAAAATTATTCTTAACTATTCGAGTGGTAAGTGTTAGAGAAGCAGCTTACGCCAGTTTCACGTCTTCCGCGACACTTCAAACACGTGAGATACTGACTGAGGAAGGTTTCCGAAAATCCGGCTTTTATCCGGTATTTTGTAAAATGGCGCCTATTCTTTTGTTGCAACTGGTTGGATAAATGAAATGGCAACGAGAACAGAGAGAACTTTGGTTTTTGCAAACATTTATTAGCTTTAAACAAGTGGATTGATTTCGGCCAGAAATCCGCTTCGGAAATGGAAATAACCACACTTACGGATTGCGTGGTGCATTCATTTTATCACAAGCAGATACAATTATGTGATAAAAATGTGGTCAGATGAAGTTACTGATAAGACAGTGATGAGTCCACGTAGCTTGGCTTCCTAGCGGCATGACGTCTAACCGAAGATAAAAATGAACAGTGAGGAGAAACGCCTATGAGATGCTGTTGGCACAAAGAGAATAAAAAGGAACGGGTTGAGTTTTGAACTCCAGAAACTTAATAGACAGTTTTATAAAGCATAATCGATTGGATGGGAATGCAGCACAGCGATAAGGACATTGACTCACGCATACACAAAAAACGAGAACAAGAAAACAGATGTGGGGCAGCTTTGACAGCAACTTTTCAGTCGCGGTGGAATCAATGCAGATCGCACGAGAAAGCACAATGACAGCAAAGTTAATCTTACATATGTACAAAGCAAGCGTACCGTAAAGGTTAGTAAAACAGTAATCAAATATAGTAGGAAAGTAAACCAAGAAACTGTGGTAGCTATTTTCCATGGTCAATCAATTTCTGCAGCTAACGAGAAGACATAAACAAGCAGAAGGCTCCGTGAATAAATATCATTCACCTTCGACGAGGCTACCACCTACTATTTGCACTTATTGCTTTTACCTTAACTCGCTGACACACCTCCGCTGACAATCGTATCTTGGCAAATGAAAATAACTTGAAGAATGAATATGTGAAGTCAAATGGAATTGAAAATTCAGCATCACAAAGTGCATTGCTGCTTTCGATCGAACAATTTGGCGCGAAGTAATGGAAAACTTGATGTCTGCCATTCGTCTGTACGGATGGAAGACACTTGTGAAAACGGACGTGTTACGTTGCAAGACAATTACCGACCCACATAAAAAAGAATTTCACAGATAATCCTACGAACCCAGAAATAATCCAGAGCGCAGATGAATAAAAGACTTTTACTTCAAACAATTACGAAGGCAAGAAGTGTGCGGAGCTGCAATTCTGGCGTACTTTATTCGTAAACAAATAGCCAAGCCCATACAACAGCCTAAATTTCGATAAAGTAGTCTTAGTGCAATGAGGTGACAGGAGAGTATCCTATGGGCCAAAAATATATCCTGGAAGATACGATGTGGCGAACAAAATCGGATGATGACAATTGAAAAAAAAACTCGCTTCACAAACTCAAAAATCCCATGTGACGTCATATGAAACCTAAAATCATAAAAGCAGGTGACTATTCTGCCCCAATTTTGGTCACGACCATTATGTGAATTCTTATTCAGAGACCGCACCACTTGAAAGGCCTCGTAAATTTAGGTTAATAAACCGACTACTGACGATTAATCAGTAGAACAAATCCTAATTCACATAAAACTCAAAATCTATTGCAAAACGAGAAACTCCGAGCGAATTGAATTTTCTGAGTGGAAGCCAACTGAGTGGGCACATAATGCTGAAAACCAAAAGTTACTTTAGTAGTACAGCTTCCTGCTGATTGATATTAGATGGCACTGCAATAATCCAGGTTTGCGTGACAAAACGAAAGGAGACGTGCATGCCAACCGGCGAACATGCGAATCGAGAATAAAACTGCCGACATTTCGGCGACTGACCATCAGCAAACTTTTCAGTTTCAATTTGGACAACCATTATCCTTGCACCAACATGCCTTGGCTATGGTTCCTAACTCAGAGCATAATCCACGCAAACAAAAAGAAACAGTGGACAAAGTGGGATTTTTTCAATACCACCTCGACTGGGAAGGAAACATGGTCAGTTCTCACGCATACACCTTTCGCAGGGACTAGATAATCAGCGGATGATAATGCGCGCGAGAAGCTCAGATATTACGCTTACCAAATTAATTCCTGTGGTTTTCATATGAGGATCCATCAACTTTTTTTGTAAATCGGTACAATCATCAATTCACACCAGTCCTTAGGAATCTTTTAGCTTTCCCCAATTAAGCCCAGGAGTTTTCTGAACTCCGAGATAACATTTAGCCACCATCCTTGAAGAAGGATGACGACAGTCCCTCTCGTCTAGCTACCTTACACATTTCAAGAAAACCCATCTCCTTGGTCACCTCCATTTTCGACGGAGGCCTGGTACTCACTTGCACTGGTTCACTGGCACGCATAAGTGGGAGATCCATTGTGGTTGCGAGTCACCTAAACTACCCTTAAAGTGTTCTGCCCAACACTCCAGCCGACGGTCCAGAGAGTGAATCATTGTGCCGTCGGATTCCTGAACCACTTCATTTACGCTCGGCTTCTGTAAACCAGTATTCCTAATCAGTCGGTAAAGGTTGCGACTATTTCCGATAGCCACAGCCTTTTCTATCTTCTTACGCTTCCCTGTCCACTACTGCTTCCGGTCATTTCTCAAACTCATGGCCGGTTGACGTCTCAGGGATCTACGCGTTTAATTGTATGTTGCATCCAGGGGGACGGATCTGCGAGCATCTAGCAGTCCAACTAAGGTCGAGGATATCCACCGTTTCTGATGACAAGGAGCCTTGTGTGACAGTTCGTGCTGAATGCAAGGCCTCTTTGATTTGATCCCAGTGTTCTCCCGGGCCCTTGGAATGTTGCTGAGACGACAACCCTATTGAAAGGTCTGGTCGTAATTGTAGTCGGCGGTTATCATCTAGAACCAGCTGTGTCGAACAAGTGGATTTCGTACTGGCATGACCACACAAAAAAAAACGAACTCAGATAAAGCATGGTCTCAATCCACAGATGTGGATCAGAATGATCAGCAATGCTTTCGTAATCTCATCGGTGACCGACGGCAATATGATCAGCCTGAGTCCAAAGCTGTGAAAGCGAAGGGGGACGTCAAGTGAGCCTATATCGCTTCTTATGAAGAAAACCGATGTTCGTTAGGAACAGCCTCTGGTCATGAAAAACCTGGACGAGACGATCTTCGTTGTCTGTTCTATTGGCTAGGACCGAAAATCTGCCTCCGGTGTGCCGTTCCGTCTGCGCCAAGTACCCAATTTGGGAGTCAAAATCATCAGTAACGAACAATGCACGCATACTCCGGAGTAATCGAAATAACTCTTTGTCAAAATCTTCTTTGGCCTCAGGAGAGCTCCAGTCAACAGGCACATAAACAGATTCGACAAACGAACAACGATGCATCAATCGTCTGCTATTCATACGTACAGAGCGTCCAACCAAACTACAGATAAACGGCTTTTGAATGGGATCCAGTCTAACAGTGCACACTCCGCTCACATGCACGAAGCGATCCGAACTCTGGGCCGACCAGAAGTACGGAGAGCCGGGTAGCCCGACACGCGGAGTGAAAAGAGACAATGAGGTTGCGTCTGGGCTACGAAGAGTGACCACGGAAGTGGGATCCTGTATGGACGTTTCGGACAGTATATACTTATTTTTGAAGCTTCAAGAGACAGTTTTTTTCCTGTTTGGGTGAGTGCGTAGACATTGAAGGCATCTAAGTGAAGTGGACACTTAGGTTTAAGTAATGCCTACGAACCATTTGTTCCGCTTTCTCTAATGCTGCCATCAGATAAGTCCGTCGAGTTGCAGTTTTCCATGGTAACATGCGTGATCCCTACATCGGAAGACCGAAAATTAGGCAGGTACTCTGTAAAAAGGATGCTGGAAGTATTCGGGCGATCGATACTTCGGTACATCCCCGAAGGGGTTTTCCTTTGGCAACCCTAGGCGGAGCATTTGACTCAAAAGTCTTTCCCACAAGACAGTGGGGCGTTAACCCAGCACGGGAAGTCGGAGCAGGCGTATACCTGTTACTACCTACTCTGTTCGAAGCAACGGATAGCGCGGTCCTGATTAGCCTGCGCAACGACCAATGTAGCAAGGAAATGAGTTTGTGCTATTTGATGAGATTTTTTTAGACTAAGACCACTGGAGATTCTAACCACTAAGCAAGAAAACAATAAAGATTCCCAAGCGAAGCCTTTGGTTCCAACGAACCTGTTCGCAAGGCAGCGGGGAGAGGCTGAGTGGAAGCCCATCTAGTTGTAACAATTATTCTTCCACTCGATTTTCCGACCGAATTCCAAGCTCAAATCAATACCAGTCTGGAGGACCAAAACTAAGAAACTACTTCGTCAGCCCTCTACCCATTGACTTTCCAAGGATGACTGGATCTTCGATTTAAGATAAGCAATCCTGTATAGCTCGCTGGGTCATGGAGGCACGCAAGCCGTCGCACCAGGTCAGGGCACAGTCTTTCGTCGAGGCAGCAAAGGAGGGCGGGAGATCGGAAACTAAGCCTTGCACTAGCTGGATAGAGAACACCGAGATAAGCGACAGGAGTTTATCGGTCGCGACCAGCGCAGTGAGCAAGCAGCGAAAAAAGCATGTCATATGCACAATGAGCTCTAGAGAGTATATATTTAATTTGCTAGGGTGGGGACGTGACAGTTAACCACTCAGGAGGAAGCAATGTCCGAGGCCGAAATTTGACTAAGCCATCGCAATAAAATTAAACGTAACTTGACAGACAACCATTGTTATTATAAACAAAAGTGCGCAGAAATTGCTATCGTCTTCGAATTGTGGGAATGTGGCCGTCTCCACAACAACAAGCCAACTCAGGGACACAAATTTTAAGGACTACGAGTGGAATACCGCCCCGAACGGATGAGTTACAAACGTCCAGAAAGCGCAGTGCTTCGCGGATCTTTCCAGTGCTAACACGAAGCAAAAAGAAAGAGGAACAGATGGGAGAAAGAAGTCGGTTTAGTACGGTTGGATAAAGTGGAGTTGGAGCAGAAACCTTCGGTTTCTCATGTGGCGCCCAAACGAGATCACTAGAGGAATTGCAGATGAAAGGAAAACTGAAAGGGTAGAAACTGCGAGGGGCTGCTTTATCAAGGAACTAAAATGTTCGGCTTCGCAGCGAATCAAACGTTCTTTGGCTGTTCGTATAGCTGAACATGCATAAAGCGGTGGTGGGAGTGAACGGGCTGCGCCAGCGGAAAAATGTTAGACGCTTCCAGCGTACCACACGATCACACGGATGATTAGGCCAATCGGGGGATTCACGTTTGTCTGGTTTAGAAAAGTGTGAAATAAAAGGACTCATGGCTTTCAGAACAATGCCAGTAAAATTGGAAACGTGTGTGGAAGCGTCTGAAGTAAGGCAACAGTCTTTCTAGGGGTAGGAAGCTAAGAGGTCGCGTAAACCGCCCTAGTAGGTTGAACTGTGGCGCCGAAATGCGTCTTGGGAAGAGTAGAGGGTAAATTTGACGGATGGTGCAATGACAACGATCCGATGATTCAAGGAGCGGAAGAATAAAAATATCGGAATAGATAGATGGGATTGAAGTGAGGACAAGGTCAAGAATATGAACACGGCCACCAGTTCGATCGAGTACACATGTGCGGAGCTCAATTAGCTGAGACAAGTTGTTGACCATAGCAAATCATTCGGCTTCGCGCCCCATGACCGAAGTGTAAAGGTGTGTACCAGCCACCGGCGGTTATGAATACCGAAACCACTTAATATAGTAACGTGACTTCTGGAACCTGTAACAAGAAAACCCACAATGCTTAAAGATAATAAGTCCCACTGACTTTCTCAGCACAATCTATCGTCTTCCCTACAAATCAATATGATCACCAATCCACGCCGGTTTATAAGTACTTCTCATCTTTCCAAACCGATCTAAGCAGTCTTGCTAACTGCAAAGCTAAAAACTCGACATCATCCTTGAAAATGACAGTGGCAGCTCATCTGATCCGCAGTCTTGTCTTTTAGGGAGACCTACCTCCCTGATGACAGTTTTAACTAGAAGGCTGATATCTACCTGTATTGTTTTACTTGTAGGTAAAATCAGAAGGTGCATTATCGAACCGGGATAATCAACTTGATCCCCGAAATTTTCTACCCAAAGGAGGTGATTTCCACAGCAAATCAGTGCGTCATCGGATTCCTTACTTGCGCTTAGCTTCCGTGGACCGGTACTCCCAATTAGCAGGTAGTGGTCGCAACTAACGCCGGTAGCTGCAGCCTTCTCCATTTCTCCAAACTTTCCAAAAGACGTTATAGGTAAATCAAGAATCTGTGGAGCATGTTTGTTGAGTCCAAACATACATAATCAGTGGATGAATGTTTAATGACAGCAGAGACAAGGGAAGTTCTTGAAACATTGAAGCCGAGTGTTGGAACTCGAGGTATGCTCAAGATCAGAACTGAGCGACATACTGACGACTTGCCAGTTCCGATCAACGTTGGTAGTTGCAAGGCGGAGGGCGTCAGCAAAAGAAACGGTGAAGAAAAGCTTCGTCGATAAAGGAATGGAGTGCATTGGCTTAATCGGACAGAACATCGTAGGTAACTAGAGGGGGATGGGTCAGGTACGGTGCCTCGGAGATAGTAGTATATAGGGAGGATGGTTGAGCCAGAATCCATTGACTCGGAGGTAAATTAGGCACCTACTGAGGAAACCTGACCTCTAAGATACGAGAGTTGGAGGGAACCCTGACGTAGGTAACTTCGCGGGCAAAAAAGATGTCAGAGGAATTAGACTCTCCTCTCTCTCTTTATATATATATATATATATATATATAATAGGTTGGAGAATGATTTTCTTTCTCGTAGCTCAGGTTCAGAAGTATGGTATTGGTTTGTTCGCTGAGCTGGGCAATTTGATTGCAAAAGTTTCATCACCAACCGAAGTGACAAGGTCAGTGCTATGATACTGTGGCTGGTGATGATATATATATTATATATAGATAACATATATTCCTCCATTATGGCAAATACAACCCCAAAAATTTAAACATGATGTGACATCAACTTTCTGAGAGATAATGAACGTAAGGCCAGGCACTGAGAAACGTGGTGAGTGACGTATTCAGGCAAACATACCTTCTGAACCGCTCATGTAAAATGTAATATTACTAGATTTTCAGGAGCTTTTGCACTCACGTTTGTGATGTCTTGAAAAGTTACGGCCTCGGCTAATGGAGGAATGCCGAAATTTTTAGGGAGATCATGAGTAAAGGAACGAAAGCATTAATGGTACTGAAGAATATATGACACCCATGCCGCTCGGTTTTCTCTAACTCTCCTCATCTAGGAAGGATATATTGTAGTATATTTATTGCAGTGACATCGACTTTTAGGAGAAAAGTGATTATTCTCGAACACCATCTTCCCTAGGGTGTACTTTTACGCTTGATGTCTATTCTGTGGCATTTTTCGACTGCGTTCTTTTTATCGCACACCAAATCCGTACGTTCCCTGTCGTGCGGCACTCTTCGTTTTTGAATTGTAGCGGAACATGGAGTTCCTCCTCCGGATCGCTTGTTTAACCGAACGTTCACCGGCCAGCGTGATCGCCACTTGTGCGTTGCTCGCATAAGATCCGCTTGCACGCTCCTGACAAAATATACTCAATCTGCTACCGCTTCCGACTATCTTTTCCTTGTACCGGCCAAGTGTCAAGATTGCCAGTATTGCAATCGTACCGAGCCGAGTAAGGGTGGCGTACAAGTGGTCACAACAGTTAAGAACAAACAAATGTGACACAACATCCGCGTTAAGAAAATCGGTCTCACAGAATCGCTTCGACCGATCGGCACCTCCCTGGTGTAGTTGTACAATCTTGCGAAATGTCGTATCGGTGCTGCGTCAGCGCCATGGCATACAATACAATACCCCCATCCGATTGTTGGCCCAGGTCTTCTCTATTCTATCGACTAATGGGCTTAGTCAACTGCGGCATCGGAGTCAGATAATAAACACGTTTGGGATGACAACTCCACCGTCTTTTACAATATCACGGCTTGTAGAATATTATCCTACGACAACGACGACTGATCTTTTTTGGGGATATTAAACTGGAAAAATATCAAGGTAACCCAATTGGAATATGAGACGCTTTCTCTATTCTTTTGAATTAATTTCAAGTCAGAAACTGCTTGCAACGTCTATCTAGAACACAAAACATGACAATGAGGCCGAGATTTGTTACATATGATTTTGATATCCCCATCCTTAGTTTTGCTACGCAATAAAGCAGCCTATAGAAGATCGTGTAAACTGATGAACGGGGCTCAGAAATGAATTTATTATTAACCTTGCCCTCCAACTGAATTCCAACGCACCAGGAAACCCAAAAAAATGATATAAATGACAGCATAGAAATCATATTCATTTGTTCAATTAGTGTACAAGGGCTAAAGAAAGATGCCTAACCCGCATTATGCATGATTCGAGAGAAATATTACTGATTGAAAAAACTAACGGAGCGCTTTTTATGATATTTTCCAGCTCAGGGGATCATCTTGAGAGGGAAGATGTGTTACATTGCACAAGCAGGAGTGAGACACTGAAATTTAGGAATTATAACAAAGCCAATGCCAAATTAAATCGTACTAATGTATAAGCTTTTTGCAACATCCGATACTCACATTGCGGAAGAAGCCGAAACCTGGGAGCCCTCGCGAATCACACAATATCCAAGGCCACTTCAGTTCCACCTCCAGTTCCAGTTAGATTATAGGGCTGTATGTTCTTGCACCGAGAGCTCCTTGGATCAGACGACGCTTCGACGACAAGAGGATGGAAACCCTATTCAGTTCCGCTCAACCATTTCCTCGGCTCTACAATTCACACACTGTCCTCTCCAAACAAAGCTAGCCAAACCTTGTCTAGTCTCCCTTTGAATTCGCGCATTAATCACACCACAACCATTTCCTCCGGTAGCACGTCCCAGCTATGTACCACTCTTATGGCAAACGATTTGCTTCCGAAATTGGTGGTTACGTGTTCTCGCACGACTCTTTTCCCTATCCCTCCTAGAGTATCGCTCTCCCTCACCTGGAAAAGGGCTCCCCGGTGAACCCAAAACTCGGCCAGAACCAATTTGAACTTGGAAGCCTTTATTAAGCAAACTCTTTCCCTGTCTTTCCAGGGAGTACAAGCAAAACGCCCTCGACCTCTGCTTATATTTGTAGAACCGATTGTCCTACCGCGAATCGCGTATTGCTTCTGCTTGCACTTAACCGTTGTGACCACTTGTGCATCACTCTTACTCGGGACGGTACGATGGCAGTGCTGTCAACTCCCACACTTGACTGGTGCAGGGGAAAGACAATCGGAAGCAGTAGCAGGTTGAGTATATCTTGACAGGAACGCACGAGCGGATCTTATGTAAGCAAGTCACACGTGGCGATCGCACCGGCCGGCGAACGTTCGGTTAAACAAGCTATCCGGGCGACAACTCCATGTGATTGGTGGTGTTGTGGCTTCAGCCCCACCAGCATTCTCTATCGGCGGTGCTGGTAACGACTAGGCTCGACCAGGTTGACGGGACTCATCATTAGATATATGGAGCCCGTCGTTGGACCTGCGTTCCGTGGTAGCAGATTTGATACGATCAACAGACTCCGTGCCGCGTAGACCAGCAATGTCTAAAATAAACATTCTTGGACCGCGTCTTATCATTCAAAACGGACCGGCATACGGTGGTGCTAGTGGTGGTCGGACACCATCAACACGCACGAAAACGTGAGTTGAACTACTCAATACGGTTGGATTGTAGCCCGAAGATCG
>LUCM01005954.1:117117-140469 GCA_008360955.1 Fasciolopsis buskii
CGCATAATTTGGCATTGACCACAGCCAGTTTTGTTTCCCAGTTCCAGTTTTGTTTGCCGCAGAATTCCCGAATCCGTTACAATGACAAGAGGGTAGAGGATCCTTCTAACTCTTGAGGAGCGAGAACTTCTGTTGCTCACGAGTAAGTGAGTTTGTTAAGTTGGTACAGGACAGAACTGGCTCAAAAGTCCAGCGGAGCGCCCGGAGTTCTTGTAGTGTTGCACACAGAAACTGACATCATTTTATGCAAGCTTGATCTTCTTCACATTAGCCTTGACTTTAGAGCAAACAAGTCCGGTGCAAATGATGCATACAGGAAGTAAGATGAAACCCACTCCGACGGCAGGGGAACGATTACCCCAGAGAGCATTCCAAATGAGCCTGCAAAGTCAAAATGACGGTTTTCTGAGATGCCAACATACTAACGTGATTAGTCTCACTTACGACCTAGTCCTACCTTAAATTTCTCAACGCGGGCTTTAGCCAACTTATTCCAACCACTCACATCTCTGCTACCGGGGAAGTGCTCTCTAGCCGCCACCCGAGGGCGATGCCTTAAAAATTTCTTTCCATTTCCTATGATACTGCATCGAGATTCTCGTAGAAAGTTTCTTCGGAAGAATTCCAATTATATTTTTATCTATCCCGAACATCTCAATCAGATCCCCTGTATCCTTGGCCGTCCAGTGAGAAAAAGCGTAAGCCATTTCATCTATGCTTATAGTTCCCCCGACCTAGACCTTCGGTGCTGCGTGCTGTTGATCTTTGGGCCGTATAAAACCGGTACATATTCTTGGAGGAATGGGGGAAAAGCCTCAATGCAGTAGTCTAAGCGACGCCTGGCGAAGGTTCAAAGCAGGGGATTGATTTTCCTGCGTCCCATCAGAAAAGCGCTGACATTTGCCTAGAAAGCTCTCCCTTGGCTTCCTTTAAAGCCGCGACACGCTAAAGAGCCCACTTCAAGTCATTGTGCAATCGCAAAGCCCTCCAGGTTCCCTGGAATCAGGCTGTTTTTCTGAGCTTCTTGGTAAACCCATAGTTTTTTAGTGTAATATCCCATATCCCCACCCAGACCACGCCTTCTGGAGAACCAAACTTTATTCAAGCCTTTCGGCAATAAAAAGATAGGAGGATGCAGGTCAGCAACCTGTTCATCTGCAAATAATAAAAGCGGCCGCGGCTGATTTGCTGAGCCCCTGGCCACTCCAGCAGTGATCGCTCTTGGACGGGATTAGGCCTCTCCGGCTCGGATTTGAGAAGCTCGCCAACAAAATGCTACCACCCAATTGTGTGCCTTCCACCTTTAAGTTCGGCTGGCTAAGTTAACAAAAGTAGGTGATGCCTGACCAAAACAAAAGACTTGTTGAAATTATCATCGATTCCCCCTGCCGGTATGGTTTTATGTGTTCTCCGAAGTAACCTATCCAACATTAACGAAGAGCTTGCAAGGCAGGAACGGTTTGACAGAAAACTAACTTCAGCAAGGCAAAACGTGGAACGCAGTCTCAGATAATATACGCGTGTTCTCCAATAGTGGCACTTTTCAGAGGGATGTTTCTAAGCTCATTAATCAGCACTTTAGTATATCCAGGCTTGAACCTCCACCTCTACTGTTCCCAGTCGAGCGGCAAGGTTCCATAGTATACAGTTGGTTCAGACAGCGTGCACCTCAGAGGTGCCAAGATTTATGCAGGTAGGTGAATCGATTCGAAATCACTAGTGCCCAATTGTTGACATCCCACAGATTTAGTTAAACC
Organism: Fasciolopsis buskii; assembly: GCA_008360955.1. Classification (NCBI taxonomy): domain Eukaryota; kingdom Metazoa; phylum Platyhelminthes; class Trematoda; order Plagiorchiida; family Fasciolidae; genus Fasciolopsis; species Fasciolopsis buskii. The sequence goes on from LUCM01005954.1 coordinate 118,875, forward strand.
TTGCTCTCCGATACTTGGCGGTCATTTATCTCTCCTATCTGAAGCCAAATAATACTAAAAATCAGAATGAGGGGAGAACTACACACCGCCAGGTTAGTCGTTCGGGGCTGTAGCTCAATGAATTGACACTACATTCGTGGGCCGTGATCTAAACCTCAGCAGTGATCCCTTTTATTGAGCAGGCGCACAGAATCTCTGGAGCTAATACCTAACGCAGCTCGCTAACCTTGCCTTAGAATCGTATTTGGCATTTTCCACTGGCCCTTTGGCCTCATTTCCATGCCTGGCATTTGGGACCTGTGCCCGATTGCCCTCAAGAACTTCATGCGGAAACGAACTTCCATCCCGACGTTTTATGGCTTTGTGTGTTTCTGCCACCAACTTACTAGGCTGAAACCCTTTCGCCGTCTGCTCAATGTTGTAAACTATCTTTGGAGGACTACCAGGGCCCCCTTCATTACCTGCCACAAGCCTTCCGCACTGGTTTCCTTGGTATCTCATGGTAGTTCTAACGCTCTAACAGGCGGCGTGCCTACACTGATTTTCTCAAGGCTTCTTACTGCCTCGGAAACTGCGCGCAAGGAGTGAACTTAACGATAACTTCTCCAATCTTACTCAAAAAGAATGAATATGCAGCCACTCTATGTCCAACTCGAGAGGTCGCGAGATCTCACGGGGAAAGGTACGCATCCCAGGAAACTTATGGTATCATCCTAAATGTGCTGTTTCATGGGTCTTCTATGAAATCTTCTTTTCCTGTTCCCTGAAGGCATGTTCCAACTTCCCTTTGGTATACGGTTGTTTCAAGTCTAGGGCAATCAGTAATTTTGAGGATAGTTACTTCTTCCGCCAGCGTTTGGGCAAGCTCGCTGCCTTCTCTTTTGTGAAATCATGGAGTGCGGTACATACAGATCGAGAGGACCGTTTTTCTTGGCCGTGCGGGCTTAAGGTGAATGGTTGGACATTCATATTTCACGGTATAACTCTTGAATCAGGGTAACTTATACCCTTCTCACGAGCATGGCTACTACCACTCCCGGACATTTCTCCTCGTCCAGCCAACATACTGCGAATTTCTCAAGCATTGCTCGCAGTATATTTTCTTCCTTGAGGGACCAGATCACCCTAAATGTAACGAGAGAAGCTTTATGCTCCCCAGCCAACGCAATTAACCTCGTCCATTTTGTTGTGAGTAATGCACCTTTTTGTGCAGGTGACTGCCTCTCGGGACCGTCGCCCTGCGGTAGCAAAACATGTTGACTTGGTGATGTACCGGACTGTCTGCACTCTTGATGGGTCTCGAACCCTAGTGTCTTTGGAGTTTCTTCCATAAAAGCGCTCGAGGAGAGGCGTCGCATTTAGTCGCGGCTTTTCTTATATTCTAGAGGCATGGACTGCCTGTGTTACAGTTATATTACTGCCTTCACCGCTTTTTACCTCTTTTATCGGTACATCTATGACACTGTTCCGGGTGGTCTCACTGGGTCGGACAGTGACAGATGGCAGCGATGCTTCATCGTCTTTTTAGATCTAGCTAACCCAAGCCTTTTTATTAGCATTCCAAGTCAGCTATCGTTCGCCTATTAGGGGTCTTGAAATATCTCTGGCTATTCATATGGCCATAGTATGTAGGTCCAACTGGCGGCTGTGAAAGTCATGTGGCTCCGGTTCGGTTATTCGTTGGTCCATCAGAGGACCAGCAAGGTCTGTCTGTGATGGGTACCAAGCCTTGTCTAGGTTGCTTTCGCATACTGACCAGTTGTACCCTTAGGCATTCTTCTTTAAGATGCAACTATCAACATGTTTCTTTCCACCCTATTAACCGGTTCCCTCCTGGCCTTGGATACGTTGCGAAAATCGTCCTCACTCCTATGTACGTGCAGGGTGCACCTTCCACTAATGTTCTTTACTTGGAAGGCTGATTGAATTCATTAGGGGCCTAAAAGCAGTCCAAACTTGACTGAGGTTATTAGAAACCAGAACCCTCCTTTGCCGGATATATACTCGCTTTTTTATTGTCGGCTCTTCACCCACCGTTTTTGAATTTAGTGCTCATCTTTTGATCAGCACTAGGAATATTTTTGTCAGCCATGTCAACCAATTTCACACATAATTCTGCGGCAGCTGGCGCCCTTGGTTGAGTTTTGATGCTTGATATTTTCGCAAATTCTGGGTGAAACAGGCTGTGCTGTGTCTTATCTCTCTTGGTTAAGAAACGTGGTAGCGAAATTTTTCTCAAAAAAAAGAATATGCAAAATCTCTCACATATGCTGTACTCAAAATCAGTTTCCAGTAACTCATGCTCCGCATCGTCAATCTTTTTTGGACAGCTTAAATATAAATATGTCAACGAGGTTGCTTGCAAAACCTCTTTGCATCAGAGTGGCCAGATGCAAGCCAAACTTAAAAGCAGCACCGGGCTTGTTTCAGTTTATACTTCGGGGTCGAAACAGAGTACACCACAGCGATTAGGCAAGCGTCCGGACTAGTGTGTCGTCGGCCTCACTCATAGATAGTTAAAGCCCTCCAAAAAATCGTAATTTCAGTTCCTGAAATCACTGGCCTACAAACAACATGTGTTTCTTCCTGCACACGTTGCGATGTGTCTGAAAGTAGGGTGCAACGCAAAGCATTGGACATTTCTCATGCCCGCCAGTTTAGGTTTCAATAAATGATGAGTATATTTCTGTGCGGTAATCTTGGCTCTTGATTTGAGTGCTTGCAATCGCATAACTTAGATCAATTTATGCGTGCATATTTAGTAGCCTCATAATTCACTATAGTTTAATCCGTGTGGTTTAGGTTTGGATCTGTGAGCTTGACCTTGCACCAGCAAGCTAATGAGAGACTTCAAATATTTGACTTTGGTTTGCTCATTTGCGGATTGCAGACCTCAAGTTGCTCAGCAGAGAAGGAGGAAAGATGAAATTCCCCCCCAAAAGGATCACAGCACGTGCAGCACAGCAGGGAAGTGATCCAACATATTAGTGGCTGTTTGGGGTGATTCGGAGCGTCACCACTGTTAGGTTTTCGAATACTATCAGCGCTGTTTCGTGTTGCAGTGACATTAAGCGTTGGATTACTGAGGTTTGTAAACGTAGGATAACACAGTTGGGGGAAAATCAGCGGCAGTAAAGTTTGGGACAAGGGGAGCGAGGCGCGGAGTAGCTTCTTACTGAATGTCAGCTTGGGAGTAAAATTGAAGTAGCTATTAAAAAGCGCCTGCTGATCAATTACCCGTGCCGCAGGCTATCACACAGACTGGTCTCCTCTGAATGGGGCTGTTTAATTTTGACAACTTCCTTAGCGGTCCTGTAATCCCATGAAGTGGTTTACAAAATTCACTGAATCTGGGTTACTTTGCCATATTCAGTGACTGTTTTACTTTACGGTGTTTGTCGAGAAAATTCGGAGGGCTTTTGATAGGCGTCCCTTGTTGAACGCCAGGTTGTGACTGCTGGAAAAGGTTTGGGGTTGACCGGACAGCCCTTCGCACTAGCTCGGTATTTCATTGATGTTAATGTCCTAGGCAAGGTGCACTAGTGGGGACGTTTGCTGTTACAGCACCCAAACATCTTGGCAGCAAGTCCGCTCTGAATAAAACGCACATGTCGGGCAGTATTACTACACAGTATTGCAAGAGGGCATACGAGCCGAAGAGGATCCTCAAACTTGGGGGACAGCAAGCCATACGTTCAAACTTTGACTGGTTATCTAGGCTGGGAAGCAAAAAATTGAACAGCAGATTCGATGGTCCTGCCTTAATATCACGAAAAATATTAGGCCACTAAACAGCAAATCACAATATGAGACATATGGGAGAATCCAAACACAGACAGATGCGTATTTCATTTCGCGTGAGGAGGCGGCTCCTCACGACCATAAACTTCGCTGCATTACACAGGCGTTATCAGACTACCGAAAGCTCCTGAAGGTCTTTGAGGACTGGCTTTGGAGCAGGCAAGCATTTTCGGGGTGTTGTTCACCTGTCTGCACAAACAGCATCCCGCAACGCATGCCGCATGCTTCTGTGAATTGGCTTCCATATCGTCCGTCTACCGAACATGTCTTGAATCCCAGAGCCTACGCGCTTCAACGAAACACTTTGTTCAGTCCGATGTTCATTTGCAGGCTTCAGGGTGGGGTGAGCGATGAAGCCTGTTGGTTTGTAGAGAAGGTGTCTGTGTTTAGATGTGGAGGAAAGATGTCTTTCTTTCAGCATGCTTTCCGGAACACCAAAGAATCCGAAAGGCTTCCCGAAGCTTCTCAATGTGCGGAGATATCTGTATTATACAACGAATTATATCAGACAAGTTATGGGATCGAGCATAAACGTGATGTTACTAGGTGAACCAAATTCAACAAACGTCAGTCGGCGAGCGGACCAAGCGTTCGGCCATTCTTCCTTTGGATAGATTATATTGGATGCTGTCCATGAAGAGGTTGGATTTAGGAAAATCAGCCAGCCCACTCACGGAATGATCAGACGAAATCCATCCTTATTGGATATAGATATCTCACGAGGTCAAGCCTTCATTCACTTCTGCATTCAGGAATATACGGCCTATGGAATGCTGCGGTTTTTATGTGCGATTAAAACAGACAAGCAGCAGGTTAAGTGGAAAATATCCCTCAGGAACGTGGATGCTGGACGCTTGTTCATGCAGCTAAAATAAGGTGCTAGTGTCTGCCAACCGCCAACGTAGACCGGCTATAGACCAATAACAAGCCGACTTTAGTGTTCCGACAAATGACTCTGTGCCTCTTAAACGTGTGTCAAGGCCAATTCCCGGCTTATCAAAGAGCGCAGCTAGAATCGCCCACCGGAGAAGGCACCAGGCCTGAGAACGCCTTTGAAATCCAGTGCCATCGTCCCTAATCGGAGTGCGCAAGAGCAAGTAATCAGACCAGCTGCGTACGAAGGCCTTACAAGGCCGAAAATGCGGAGTAAGGAAGACCATATCAAGAAACCACCCAGAGCGTATTTCAGTTTGCGAGAGGCACGCACAAGGCAAGATCAAATTTGTACAGGGATGATGCGGAGGAAATGCAAATAACAGAAATCAAAATGGATGTGAGGATTAGTGCAACCTTGGGCTGTTTGGGAAGTATACTAGAAATTAGAATCATTTTGCAAAACATTGCGCAAAGCACAAGTATGGCGGCCAGAAATCAAAAATGAAAACCTAGTTTCACAAGGCTATACGGTTTCCTGGGGCTGTTTACGAGCAGCAGAGTGCAAATCATTTTGTTCAAGTGCGCTAAATATGCGCACGGCTGGCGCGAAAGATTACGGGAGCCAGATGGCGATAAGAGCGTCAAGTAGTAGACAGAGAAGTTGAGCTGATGAGATAAGGAGCAGTGTGGATATGATAACTGTATGGAACGGAAGGCCATGAAAATTTGATTAGATAATCGCATTTAACAATAATAAAGGGCCAAAACAAAATAAAGCACGTAGAGGAATATTTTCAGGAGTAACTCAAACCATTCGGGGTAACTTTATGAAGATTTTGTATAAAGAATGTGGAACTTTTAAGATTGCTGAGTGTGTATATTCGGCTGGCGGTGAGCTGGACTGAGAAGAACGCGCTGGTGAGGAGGAATCTAGTGTAAAGGCATTTCTTATATACACTAGCCAAGAATGTCCTCTTTGCTGTCATCTTTATTGTTGCAGCTTTTGAACTTAGCCAGCAGAACGGGTGGGGAATTTGAAGAGGTGAGCGACCCGTTCCAGTGGCCGGAGTAACCGCGTTTTTGCTCATCCGTAAAGATGCATCTGAGTAAGAGTATCCAAGGCAATCAGCGAACCGAAAAGTAATCTAGCGCCAGAAATGGCTAGCGGCGTCCTAGAAGTAAAACCAGCAGATTTTGAGTTGCCCTTAAGAGGACCGAACTGGGAAAAGCGCGTCTACTCCGGGTGCGGGATCTGCAACAAAACAGAGTAGCTTGACTTGGGTGCGAGCACAAGGTTATGATGTCTATTGAAACGGAGGCAGTAAAACTGCGAAGTAACGCTTCATTTGCGTAATATTTGGTAGCTGGATCTGGGCCATAGTAACAGTTTTAGGGTTAGTTGTAGATTTGGGTTTAGAAGCGCTGCGAAGGCAGTGAAGAGGATGCGATGACGAGGTGGGTGGCATAAACAGACTGAAAGTGTTCAAAATCACTGTATTTCATGAGGGCATTGAAATCTCAAATAATATGTCGACATTTTAGCCAATCCACATTAAGAACCACTCAATGGTTAGCCATCCACACCAACGGTAACGGGGGTACATCCACTAGAGTGAGGAGAAGAGGTCAAAGAATGCGTTAGCGTGAACGTGCGAGAAAGCGGGGCAACAAAAGGTGAAACTGAATTCCGAGGATCCGAGATGGTGGAGGCAGTCAAGACTCGATCGCGAACCAGAATTCTGACCCATGTTCGTGGGCCTCGTCTATTCCCATGTTAGTCCGCTATATGCTGACTATGAGAGAGACGTCCAGTAACTTAGCCAGCTGGGCTTTGCCCTGGACTAAATTTGGACACGGTCACAGGGGACTAGGGAGCCTGTTCCACAGTTTGGTGTAAGCAACTGTGAAGAACTTTGCACTGGTCGAGGGTCGAGTCAGCGGAGTTTTCAAAGGGTGGGATCTACTACGAACTGAATGCGGGAGACCACCAGCCTCATGTTGGACATTTGTTTCAGAACGAGCATTGTTGTGACAAAGACTAAAGTGTAATGCATTATTTGATTCGACTCGACGAAGCCATAGGGGTTCAAATCCTGCCGTTCCGCATCTGGCTTTGTAGTTTAGGCTAATTTATGAACCTGAGACACCTTTGGTGACCGCCTTCGCACGTTCTCGATTGCGTTTCGATCACTAATAAGCATATGCTTGTAGATAACCGCGCAATACTTGATATGGGGCCTTGCTTGTGATACTAAGCTTATTAGCCCGCAAAATTGAGTGCGGGATGGCCTCAAGTTCATTATAGCGGTTCCTTTAGCTGCGGCAGATTGTTGGTGGTCTTTCTCATTGGAGTCGAAAGAGCAGGAGTACCGTAGCCCTAAATACTCACCCGCGTGAGACGCAGAAATATTTAAGCCATTTGTGGAGGGGTAGCCCGAGTTAGTAGTGTATTCATGTCATTACAGAACTCTTGTCTTCAGAGAACTTCACAAGCCACTTGGAACACCAGTTATCAAAAGATTCTACGTCTTCATTGATAAGTGTAAGCCGGGGGTTACGTGAACCAGTTTCGAGGGAGTAGACTATTTTAATGTCATCGGCAAATATGAATGGGGTGCCAGGACGACTACCTTTAAAGACAACCATAATATATATCAGGAATAAGACAGGATCAAAGACGCTTTCCTGAATAACCAACTTTTAATAGCGCATGGCTGGGAAAAGCAACCGTTAATATTCACTACCTGAGAGCGATTCGAAAGGCAAGATGACGACTGCGATAAGAGTGGATTTCTCATTCCAGGCGTCCTAATTTTGGCCGGAAGATGAGAATAGGAAACACGGTCAAACGCTCTTGACATATCTAAAAGGACGATGAGCATCGACCGGTGGATCTCAGCATCCTAAGAAACTTTGTTCAAGAAGCCAAACTGACAGGTGAGACAAAGTCGACCTCTCAGGAAGGCGCGTTCGGGGAGGTTCATAAAACTGTGAGTAGTAAGGCAGTTTATCAGTTGTTCCTCAGAACATTATTCCATAGGCCTGAATGGACCTGGAGTATGGTCTATGAGGGAGATGTTCTAACGGTAATGCAGAGAACAATCTGTGTGGTGTGGATCAATGATGGAGGCGTTCAACTGTGATGGGAAAGTATCGCGAGACGTGGAGAGCGCGAACAGATTTAGAGGGATTGGAGGAGGACCAGGGCCAGCGTTGCGAAATAGGACTGGCGAGATGTGATCGGGCCCAGGCCTATGGGATGGCTTTACATATTTCCTTGCTGTCATGATGCAAGCAACGTCCAGTAAAATAGAGGATAATCTAACCGAAGTTAGCATTGAGTGGATTTCAGAATGTGGAAGGTTGTCATTCGGGTAATGAATGCTTCCGCGATGTCTACGGGGGACTCTATGCGTAAGCTGTTGAATATAATGAAGTTCGGAATTACTGTAGAGTTGGGCTGCGAACGAGCTTCAAAATTATGAGAGGCCTTTCGAACTGGGTTAGGCGACCCAAGGGCTAACACTGCCTGTCTTTTTAATCCTTATTCAGACTCAATAAGAAATTCTTGTTGCAAGCGGTTAGCTTTCATTAAAAGCAAGGAGTCTCCGGTTTTGTTGTTCTGAGCCTTCGAAAGTTTCACCTGGAGTTGACAAATTTCACTAGGCTTCTTGAGTTTATGTTGCTTGATCGAAGTGGGTAGATGATCACTGGTAAAAAGAAGTTTCGCGTAGAGGTCGTTTGTCGCATTCTGCGGGTTAGTCGATAAAAAGAAGCTGGACCAGTCAGCGGTTCGCAGATCGTCAGTGATTTCATCCCAACGAGTTGACATACTGGAGGAGAGTGTATGGCCGGTACAAATGGGTGAAAAGTGTTTGTCACGGAGGTGGGGGCTAAACTTGACAACTTTACGGTCGCCGACAGAGAAGAGTTTTATTACTGAAACCTTAGCATTGAAAGTTTTGTGCTTAAAATCTAGGTCCAAAATATTATGAAACGTTGTGGGCGTCATCACTTGCTGAGTACACTCTTCAGCGTATATTGCAAGAACAGGGTTGAGTAGTTTTGGGTGGAGCGGATAAAGAGGACCAACAAACTTTCGGGGCGTTGAAGTCACGTGCAATCATCTTACTGCTGGAGGGGAGACCAAAAAAATAAACAGAGGCTTGGGTGAGACTAGAAGTATCAGCATTTTTCGAGTATGGTGGTCGGTATACACATCCTATGTAGAATGGGAGCTCGATTAGCGATATAGAAAGCCAAAAGGTGTCAGGTATAGAACCAAGAAGTGGGTGATGAAGAAAGTAAGCTTTGTGTGGCTGCTTCACGAAGGCTATGTAATCACCTCCACGATTTGATCTATTGGTTTGGTGGGGACTGTAACCTGCCAACGGAAAAGATGAAGGGGGGCTGCGGTCGGTTAACCGAATCCCTGTCACCACGACGATATCGTAAAGTTTTTGGCTGCTGGAAGTCTTGGGAGTCCTATATTATGAGTCAGAAAGCGGCGGTTCCTTAGAAGTAAAGGAATTTCACCGGGGAATTTAAGTCCATGTGATATCTAAGAGGTCGGTTCTGTAGAGTTCAAGTAATCGACAGGTTTATTAGGGGTTTGGATTGTGCTTGACTCTGAGGAGGGAGTAAATTTAGTAGAGTGAAACATGCTAGCCGGCGGAGCACTGTCTATATTAGGGGTTTTGGAATGAAAAGCAAGATGACAGAAGAAGCTTAGGAGTCTTTGAGCAGGGTTTCAGAGGATGTCGGTATGGGGGATATGGTATCAGGGGGGATAAGGGGTACGACGAGGGTAGGAGCTAGAAATTTCTAATTTGAGTGGGTGGGGCAGATACTACGGCATGCACTAAGGTTGGGTTCTCACAAAGGTTTTTTAGTTTAGGGTATATAAATGGGCAAGGAAAGCCAGACTACATGCCCTATTACGACCATGACCGTGAAAGCAAGAGCGAAAACCTCAACGGTAAAACAAGTAAATGGCTGCGGAACTTGATGAAATAATCTCGGCAATACCAAAATCCCTAGCTGCTCCACACATGGCAAATCACTTGAGTCTCTCACTAGAACAAGGTATAATACTTGAAAATTGGAGGTTGGTGGAATTATTGCCTATCCACAAAAGTGGTCGGCTGGACAGCACCAACATTTATGGAACGTAGGCTTATTCTTCGCCGTGTTGTCGGCAGTGGAGGCCTGCGTACAAAGCAAAATAGCGCCATACCTAGATTATCATGACCTCAGCCGACAACGAAAGATATGGCAGTGATAAGAGGGAATTGTCTGCCCAACCTCCTGTCATGTCCCGATGAATTGGCTGCAGCACTGGATCGCGGAGACGGACCAGAAGCGGGATATACTTACTTCCTGCAGGTTTCTGATCGGTGACTTGGGGGCAGCTTCTGACGAAGCCTGCCGCGATGAATACGTACGCGGCTATCCCGCCAGTCAAAGTTTCTGTTTACAAGTAAATGTTGTATGATCCTCGAAAGCGAGGGGAAACTTTGGGTTCACCGGGGATCGGCACTAGGACCACCACTCCGGCTTTTGTGAATAGTGAACTTAAAGTCGCCGCGCTTTTTCGCGTGCGACGCCATATAAATCAGTAACCCAGTTCCGAATGATACCCGATCGGATCTGGACAGTCTATCAGCAGGCGGCCAACTTGAAATACAACTAGCACGGTCTCATAAGGCTGGTGAATGTTTTACTCTTTCCCATTGCAAGTGAATATCCATAGGTGAAGTTCTGGAAGGCTCCAGGAAAGCCGGAAGGATTAGTGACTTTTCCTGTCCCCTGAATTGTCGTTTTGCTCCTTCTGCCGTGTGACCTACATCTAAACTACAAATTTGAGTTGGAAACAGAGTGCGGCGGACAATGAACGTTATTCCTTATTAGTCGATATTTTGGCTAGTGTTCAACAATAATCCGTGCTGGTTGTTTTGAATTCATCAGCATGCCTGTAGACCGTGAGATTAGTGCATGGTTGGCACCACTGGCATGGCATTACTGGAAAAAGGAGGAAAACATCATGTCGAGAAAACAGTAAGCATGGTATTATAGATATGAGCGGATGGGGAGTATCTGACGGATAAGTAGTTCGAACGCAGCCTACGGCGTAGTAGTTAAGGGAAGCCGCCATCGCTGCATCAATAGTGTTAGCCCTTGAACGGGGCTTTGATTCATGGGAGTCACAGGTGAGACGAAATATAAAATTCTGCCCACTGGAGCCCAATGTGATGCCTTGTTAAGGGCGTCACAGAGGAAAGCATAAGACAAAATAGTGGAATTTCAGATTCCGAGGAAAACAAATAGGCTGCCGTCCATTTTAGGAAAACTAGATTCCGTAGGCTACATGCTCCCCTAATTTTGCAACCATCGAGCCTTGGGCTGACGTGGCGTGCATGGTGTGCTGACACTGGCTGTTGGTACTCTTAGTGGGCTCTGGTTTGCTTTGTTATTTCTGTTTCTGCCCAATTCAATAAAGTGACCGCTTTGGAAGTCGCTGTGCAGCGTGTATATCACAATCTGCACATGGGTACGATAAAATGACAGTTATGACTACATTTTAGCAGTGTGAGCCGTAACCTCTGAAGTACAACGAAGAGGGCGGTTCTTCAACTATTTTGACTTATTTTTTGAAGAGAATACCGATATGAATGCCGGCTTTCCTGACCGAAAAGACGAGCGTTTATCCATATGTCTGTTGGTTATCTACTTGAGAGGAAGCCGACATCCTTCAGTTGCCCGAAACGCAGATTCAAGGAGAAATGCTCGATAGGGCGACCATTTTCCATTACGTAATTGCAGAATCCAGAACATTTAAAGGCAAATCAGATCGCCTTAAAAAGGTAAATTTGCCACTATACCCAGCCATTATTCAAGCAGGAATCCAAGACGCTCTTGAACAAAAAGGACGGGAGATATATCGGGGTCTCTGGAATCATTTCGGTGTATAGAGCCAAGAGAATAACTTGAGAAAGAGTGCAATAAGCTAGAAAGTTGGCTAGAATCTCTGTTTATAACGTCGAAAGTAGGCTTTGCAGTCGTTCCACCTTGGTGATCATGAGGCGTGTGTTGGACATGCATGAGGCTAGGTCGCCAAAAATGTCAGCTTTAAGGATGCTCAATAACGCAGTAAGGTTTTGAGGAAATGATGCAATGTTTCTATGTGTTGGCTGGGGGAGCGAGAAACAGTATAAAGAGGCTTTCATTCGGGTTGTTTTGGGAACTCTTTAGGGAAGGGTGGCCTGGGTGAATGTGTACGAAATATTTGCTTAAAATATAAGTTATAAAATATGCTTCATTTGGACCTCAACTAATAACCGTGTAATTAGAAATTAACAGCAGTGCTGCGGCAGGCTGATATAGAACGAATGTATTTGGCGTCCAGGAAAGTACTAGGAAGATCACAGAGAGAGAGAGAGAGAAGGGAGATAAGGACGAAGAAAAGCCTTTGGCGGTTTTGACAGTTTTGCCTTCTAAAGCTCTGTTTGTAAGAATAGGGAAAGTAAACAGGGGAAATTGTTTATGATAAGTTTGTTTGGTAAGCAGTGCCTTTCGGTATGGATAGCCTCAGCCATCTCTGACTCTATCACAACCTCAGTGTTATACAAGCAGAGAATTTGTCTTTAAAAAAGGCGGACAGCAGATTCTCTGCACAAGATTACAGGAGTTTACCAGAGAGATGTGATCCATATAAGAACTTAAAATGCGGATAAGTTTCATGGTTTATCAGGTGCTGAGAAATTTGTCACTTTAGTCGACTTGGTTACTCGCTGAATGAAAAGCAAGAGGCAGTTGAAAGAAAAGAATGATAATCTTGCTAAACTAAAACTCCGCTGAATCAATAGGGACACTGTTGAAAGTACGTCAAACATTTGTTGAGAGGTACGCTAGAAATAAATATCCTGCCGTCAATGACTGACGGGAAACCGCGTTCTATACTTAAAAACCAGACGGAAGGCTTTAATACCATCACAAACCGAGCCCCAAAAGACACGCTAGCAACCTTCTAGGTACCAGTAACCCATTTTGCCCAAATCCCCGCTAGTCATCAAACACTAGTCGCGTGTTTTAATTTCTTTTTTATTTGCCATATTCTACCTGTCATCTCCAACCGGGATTTCCTCCAGAACGTTTCCCTCTCTGGTTATATAATCAGCCCACCAGATTTGCTTTCCTACCAATTTCGAGATAATAAGTCGTCACCAATACCACCTCGAAATCTTCCAGAATTTGTCCCGACGCCATCGCCATCCTCCGCATATTCCGCTTATTAAGCTGAAAAGAAAAGATATTTGATAGCTCTGCTGAACAGATGTAGCCCTGAAATTCCAAACGTACAACGGATGCGACCGAAGAAGTCCCATCTGAAAAGTTTATATTTCTTACTTGCTAAATAAGGAAAATTACAGGTCCGTCTTATCTCTTATTACAAATAACTCTTTCTCCCAAACCGTTTGCCATCCGATCAGTAAGTGTGGGACCCCTACCACCAATCACTTTATGGTCGTTATCACAAGATAACCGAAACACCAAAATTAATAACCCACATGACACGTTATTGTTATCGATCACTTATATCCCAACTGCAGTACGCCTTCCACTCCGGCCACGCCATCTTCATTTTTCACCCTTCTAATGTCCTTTTTATCCACGCCCCAAACCCCCTCGATGTGAAGTCGCTGTTCTGCTACGACAGTTTGACTTTGGCCGGCATCCGACACCTAATCATTTTATCAAATTCATCAGCCCACCCTCCAGCCTCACTAGGAAGCACTTTACCGGTTCAGCTTGCATTTTTTCGCATTGCTTATCCGATTATTTAACAAATTATACTCTCTCGAGTTGTTCCTCTGACTCCATAGACCAAAATGATTCCAGAAACCCTGATATATCCTCCTGAGTTTACATCCATCCTTTTTGTGCTAGGCCGTTTTTGGGTTCTTCCTTTATTTATGGCTGGGTATAATGGCAAATTTACCTTTTTATTGGTGATCCCTTTGGCGTTAATACCTACTTAAGCTCTGCGTTCTTCCCAAACTAGCCGGTGTCTATCAGAATCCCAAAGTGGCTTTCGTCAAAGGTAGCCGGCAAAACGGCAGGGGGAATTTCGTAGCGGACGGCAGTGGATGTGACATCATTTTTGAAGTCTGAGTCTGCAACATAGCGGTTCATCGAGGCCATCGAGTTCTGTTCTAACTCGTGGAAGTAATATAATGACGCTATCCAAAAAGGAAATTGCAGCATCTGTGAACAGTTGCTGAGCAGCGCGTGGCCAAAGTCAAATCTCAAAACCAAAACAACTGATTCGTAAATTCCACGATACTGGATTATAAAGCTAATCAATTTGCAAAAACAAATAAAACCCAAATATGCGATCACAAAAAATGCAAAACGAGAGCCAATGTCACCATACAGAAATATGCAAGTAGTTTATGTGGATTCCATGAAAGTGAATGTCAAAGTTTCGCATTGTGTGCGAACAAAAAGACTTTAAAGCAAACGGAAACATGCATAAGGTTAAGCACAGAATTCATTTGTTCGTCAGTTATCTCTTGAACTCCGATGAAAAAGGTTTTTCGGGGGATTTTTTCAGCTATTCATTACAGTATTCTCAACATTGAGGATACACTGTCATTCTGGACGACAGCGTATGCCAAGCTACAGACCTCATGATTGCCATAGTCTTACTAGGCCCAAGGTTCCGTGAGCGCCGTTGTTACTGAGGGTGGCCCACAGATAAGGCCCCAGGTCATCACGCGTAAACATTAGATTTTAAATATTGGCAGACAGAATTACGGACAACATCGGGGGGTTAGGAAGTCCATCGGATTTTAATTTGGGAATATCGTCTTCAACGCCCGTAGTTTTTTGACACCTGCGTACTAGACCACTCTTATTGAAGATTATGGAACTGACTGGAGTAGAAGTGACCAATAAAGCAAACTTGCTACTGAATAGTTAGGGTTCATTGTCTAAATAGCCCCGTCAGTGAGCGAAATGGTCCCCTAATCATCCTCGGTGGGGACGAAATCATTTCCCATCGAAACAGTTTGAACGCGAATTGGGGACCTTATATTCTTCATTGAAGACGATTTGGGGATTGTTTTCTCCACTTCGGTATCCATTCCGGGAGAAAATGCCCACACCTTTGGTACTACTGCCTTGTATCCGATGAACGGTTTACGCCTCGGGATTAACTTTTGTAATCCTCCTGCGATTAAGCCGCTTTCCATATAAGACATGTGAGTGATGCACTGTGCACTACTACTAATTCCAACACCGCCATTTTCATAAAGATTTTGCGGATAAATATATTTACCGTATCTGTTTGGACAGTGAACACTACGACGAGAACACCCCACAACAAATGAAGAACCGGAAATGTGAAAATCGTAGTATTCTGTAATTACATACTTCCTTCTCATAAAATACCACAGTAACTCGTGTGTAGTCCAAAAAATATTGCTCGGATCCTCGTTCCCCTGCAACAGTTAAAAAGCGCTTCCTAATTTCTTCACCATTTCATTGAAAATTGAATTGTAAGGTGACGTGAATGTAGGACAATAGGGTTAATATCACGGAGGCATTTCTTCGTTCGGGTTGTCCAATACCAAGCGCGACGTGGCTCTGAAACCTGGGCTTTTATTGGATTTACTGTACGGAGACAGTCCATCAGTTCTTCTCCAATACATTCTATGGTATCTGGAAAAATCTTTCCGCAGAAGACATGGGAGTGAGTGATATTTTTTTTATCATACATACCAGTGACAGCGGTCTGAAGCCGTGTAATTAGGAGAAGCAGTTTGTCGTGTGTTACTATGGTGTTTAACCGGGTGAGGAAATTTGCGCTGCCAGCCGTCCAGGCATTTCTCTGGTGCATACTCCAACAATCTTTCTGGGAATCGTCGGCAGAAACTGCCTATGAAAACAATGACAAATCTCATCGTACTTTTATCACGCTATCGTAAACCGAATAAATATCCAGGTTCTTATTTGTATTAAGGAAAAGTTTCCAGGCTATTAAACGAGACACCCAAATGCAATTAATTGTTCGCCGGAAGCTCAATTAGGCGCAAATCTTGTGAGTCTATTTTGCGTTCTGATTGCGAATCTGTCCGAAGGTTTCTCGATGGAAACCGTCGGTAGAGTGAATCGGGCTGCAGTTATATTCCTTCTCGTGTCAATGGACGATAAATTTATGAAGAAATTTTCTACCGATCTAGTCACCAGACTAATTTCTCAATCACAAATACGGCAGTACGCGGGTTTGTTGAGGTGAAAGTTCTAGGCCGTGAGCATCCTAGCAACGGTTTGGATGTTTTGGGCACGACAGAACTAAGTGCCGTTATTTGACAATTAATTTGTAAAAACCCCAAAATGATCCGCGCATTGACCAGGAAAAATCCGCATGCTGAGTGCAGCTCTAAGAGCTGCGGACCATGAAAACATCCTTTGCGATTGCGCAGCTATTACATGAACCCATCTGTTGCCATTGTGCGGATGAAATGAAAATTTCCTGCGCGTCCGCTGTTGGGTGATACCTCAATCAAAATGCTTAATGATATCGCGAATAATTGTACCAAACGAAAGGGCAGGGAATTTTGACCGTAGACTGGACTATTCCCGATAAAATAGAAGCAGTCATAATTCCCGAGGTAAAACAAATCATTGCCTTATGACACTGCGGTATGAATGCTGCAACATTGACCTATACGTCGGACCAGACCTTTTGATGAATGTCAAATACAGCAAGAACGCAAATAGTGTCAACAAATTCTTCCTGAAAATATAAAGCAGGACGTTGGCTTGCATAGGAATCTGCGGGCTATACAATCGTGACTGACATTATTGAACAAACTATGCACACCCTCATTGTAACCAACATGTACACCCAAACCTGACAGGGCCGTAGACTGCTGATTCAAAGGCAGCTGAGCACGTTCTCCTATCCGTCTACACAGAGTGGTTCATGGTTGGCCCAGAAATCTCCGCCAGGGCAGCATCAGCGGTATTCTAGGGTGAACATAACAAGCTCTTGTAGAATATTGGACGAAATGAACGGCATGGATAAAGTATGCACCATGCTCCTGTACCACACGCCCAACAAATCAACCTAAGTTTAGGTTTTTAAGCAGTCAGTGATAGTAAGCCTCAGCAAGGGGGCATCGTTTAATCAGAATTTGAAAAATGAAAATCTCAGTGAAAGCCAGGCGCGACTACAACATTATACCTCGTTACATTCCATCTCAGAAAACATTTATTAATGTGAGTGTAGTTTGCATTGGAGCTGCGAGTCACTCGTACGAAGGGAAATGTCTCGTCGAACAGTTTTTCAAACAAACTAAGGTAGTACTAAGGTGACACTTATATCTAAACCGTTTTCAACCTACCGTACAAAGGAATAAAAAGTTGCCAGTTTGAGGACAATTTGGAACGATCTGGTGGACGGCCTGCCGTTTCAGTGATACCGTGCGTGTGAAAGTTACAATTCCGGTCCTCATTGGTGGCTTGTTTGAGACGTCGACAGTCGCTACAATTTTCTCAACCACTTGAGGGCGTCTTCAATACTGTGTGCATGGTGACATACAGGAACTTCCTGATGAGCAAGGGAAGCCTGATTCCAAAATGTTCTGGAACTCGCAGAAGGCTGTATCGAGCACATCACAGGCGAGACGTCATAGGCAAGCAAATGAGGGAATTCCTAATATTTACTGAAGGCCTGATTTTAGAGCACACCACAAGTAACTTGGTTGCAGGTTTGATCAGGAACGAAAAGTCCTACAGGAGGGAAGAGAGACTTACATGACGGCCAGGTGATGGGGCTGCAGGCCATAAAAGGTTGGTCGTGCATAATGATCCGGAAGCGAAACGTCGGGCTACAGCATCATTACACCTAGCATGTATTGACAACTGATAGTGGGCCAGAAGTTGATATTTATTGTGGGTCTGAAAACTTCTGGAATCATAAGCATCCAGAGAAGCTTAGTTAGGCGTGAGAGGTTTGGTTTCACAAATGCAGGAGAGATGGCGCCGGCAGCTTGCGGCTACGGTGCGTCCGCGGGCTCACCGACAGGACGAGCAGGAGAATGGAGCTAATGTGCTCCGCAGTCTCTACTAGGTGATGTTTCAGAAGGGTAAAGTCCTTGACGCATAGTAGACGTCAGGACGAGTGGACCTAACAGGTGCTGGAGGACGTTGACCATTCCTCCATAAATGCTGAATATAGAGCTGTTGCTCTAGGAAATCGGACCCACTCGATGCAGGAAATGAGGATGGTTTTGGGCTGCAAATAACCATTCCATCGTTAAGTTGCAGCGTGAGCTTCTCATGAGAAACTCCTGTGCGATCCGGCCTGAACTGGCTTAGGGCCTCACTGGGATCCTGTGCTTGCCACAGTGTCTTTACTTAATCTGCGGGTAACTCTGCCGCGAGATTTATAAATTGCTGGTGTTGTGAGTTTTTCTGCAGTTACGAATCACACCCTCTCGTGCATCAGTTACAGTGATTGGTTACTGGTAAGAATGGAAGGGTCTAATTGGAATTATCTCCAACATTTCCGGCTTGACGACTTTTGATGATTCGGATTTTGAATCCAATGTTCCAACTTCTGCGTTAAGCACACTGAACTAATTAGTAAACCAATTTATTCTGTGACTGATTAGTCCAAGAGCTGATGCCGGTCACGGTTTCACGTGATCTGTGATATCTGCTGTGGCATTACCAATGAGACAATAAGAAAGATTAGGCAGCAGATGATTGGGCTACCTATGAATGATCTATGCCCGAGATGTTGTAATATTAATATATTTGGTTAGACCAAAGCTGCAAAATGATGGCTTTCTGACAGAAGGTGGAGTATTCCAATGTCACAAGCGCCAGTATTGAGTAAAAAAAGGACTAATGTTGCGACTACTTGAGCTCCTGAGGGGCTAATGCCAGACCGTTTTTCTTAACGCGGATCTCGTATTCCGTTTGCCCACGCTTAACCGCTGCGACCACTTGTGCGTCACTAGGCTGTGTTCGATTTTAATACTGACAATCCTGACACTTGACCGACACAAAGGAAAAACAGTCGAAAGTGGTAGCAGATTGAGTATAATTTGACAGGAGCACGCAAGCGGGGCGCATGCGAGCAACTCGCAAATGGTTACAGCGCTGGCCGGTGAACGTTCGGTTAAACAAGCGATCCGAAGGAGCAAATCCTTGTTCCGCTACAAGCTCGCTTAACGTTGATCCTTGACCAAGAAAGGAGGAAACTGCAGTGAATGTCAGTTTGTGAATTACAAATCATTGAACTCTGTTTATAGACACTATTTGTCAACAATGATCCGAGCAAGAACGATTTATCCAGGCCAGAACAGATTCTAATCTTATGATTAAGAGCGAATCGGATGCATCGGTTGTACTAATGCATATTCGAATTTGTGTAACTATCATTTGTTTCAGTACTCTTCCTTCAAGGCCTTCTGACTGGCATACATCGTTCGTCACTTTTTAGTTTTACCTGGCAATGTTATTTCTCTTTGAGGCAAAACCGATCACGTTGATTAGTACGGTGGACACTGATCTGTTCCGTTTTTCATGCATTTGCCAGTGTTCCCTTTTTGGGCCATCCTGTTCATGTCGACTAGACACAAATCGAAGTAATGTAATCGCTGACTGACGATGGACTGGTTTGGCCTTATGGTAGACGAGCTTTCGGAAATCGCTGACCACTTGGCGCAGCCAAAATGTATATATTCAAGTATTTGCAACAGCTAGTTCTAAACGGCGTTTGTGCTAGTGTAATCACTGACGTATACTCAGATAGTTCGGTTCCGCTTAGGGGATGCTAACTTCAGTTCAGCTTGAACAGCCACTAAGCTTGCAACAACGTGTTCAGGTTGCGATTCCTACCTCAAAGCATCATCTGCTAACGTAAAAAAAGAACATGGAGTAATGAAAGATGGATTGTAAAATTGTAAATTGAAGAACAGCACAGAATCAGAGAGACTTCGAATACAAAGGCGCCACTGACTGCCTCACTGAGCCATATCACCTTTTGTACCCAGTTATCACTTCGGGAGTAGAATGGACGCCAGCACATCAGTCTTTTTGCACCTACACATACCATTCCACTGGTCACAGCGTTCATACCTTTAACTATGCCATTAATTGGCCATCCCGAACCATTCTCCAACCACTACCTGTCTCGAAGACCAGCGTACAACGAGGCAAGCATCCTGCGGGTATGCACAAAACACCTCCCAACCACCTCAAAGTATTCTTTTTAGTACCTGTTCTAGAGACTGGATGGCAGGACCCGGTAGCTTACGCTTAATTTCTGGGCCACTCAAAAATTCCTCCCATCATATTCTATCAGTACTTTGAAGCCTTAGGAATCTCTTCTCTCCCCCTGGACTCAACTATAAAGGTGGTTTCCCAGGATTACTGAGGGCGGATATGGTTTCTGCGTTTTATGCTAACGACAGTCAAAAAGCGATCTTGTGGTCAGCTGGAGTAGCAAATACATGTGCAGCATTCCAGCGTACATTACTAGTTAACCGTCTGAATAAAGTGACTGATTTATCCAGAGGTAAAAAACATTGGATTGGACCCAACCACATTGCTTTCGACATTTTTAATGCCTGCCATCGAAACAATGCATGGGCGCGGTTCACCAGCACGTATCATAATGGCCCCAACCTGAAAATATGCATAACAATACAACAAGAATACCACGGAAAGTGGGTATACGTTACAACTTACTTGCAAGACATTCATATAGATGATAGATGGACAGAAATTCCGTTGGTTATATGCATTTGGGTCCGTGGGTATCGTAGAATGTTCGCTTTTCACTTTTGAGAACCACCACCATTTTGGTTGGTTGGTCGTGGTTGGAAGCGGCCGTGAGGCTATACAGGACTGTGCTGCCTGACTTTTACATAATTTCGTTGCAAGTGCATTTATTGCAGGACGAATCGATAGTGTAAATGGTCCTATTGCGGAGATGAAATATGGTTCCTGTAGATCAGAACGACTTCGGTTTTGAATCCCACCAATTCAGGTGAATCAAAATTATTCTGGCTTATATGATTACTCGGCCTAATTATTTAGTTTCTTTCCAGACCTCTTTGGAAACAACTAAATGGAATGTGAAGCCAAAATGAAATGGCATCCACAAAGAATGTGCTGGCTTGTCACATTTAATGTATTTCAAGTTTCCTGGTAGATCATTTCAACACTCTACCGGTCCGTATGATTGCTCAATTCAATGATGTTGGCTAAAATTGCTCTAAATTTAACCTTGTAGCCAACCTACGCAGCATAACATCCCTAGTGCATTTACACGAAGGCTTGGTTCTTTGCCCCACAGAGGTTTCCAGAAAATGAACAGATGAATATACTCGTAAGCTTGAATGTGGCTGGGGCGAGTAGTTTATCATTGAGAATCGCTGAGACCACCGGCCGACTAACAAAGCTTTTATCCAAACAGACAGCTGGATGCGTGCGAGAAGCGGCTTTTATCAAATACTGTCAGAGTTTTCTAAGCTGGTTCGAAAGCACACTTATTAATTGTAAGTAGCATCTCGATTATTGAACAAAATTTCCTTGGAGGCCTAAGAGCGGTTTCGCAGTCACTGCCGCTTGTCGAGCATTCGTGCCCGGTTCTATCAGGTCTAAGCATCCTTGTACGTGTAAATATATATATATATATATGTATATATATATATATAAGTAATAAGTAGTGTCTGGATGATTGAACAAAATTTGTCCGACAGCACACGACCGGTTTCGCGGCTATTGCCACTCGTCAGGTATGCGTACCCGGTGCTCTCTTATCCAAACATCCACATACTTGTACACTCCGAATTGATATGTCTCACCAGAATCGAATTTGTGGCGTTATGAGTGT
>LUCM01005954.1:140647-177748 GCA_008360955.1 Fasciolopsis buskii
ATGCCGTAATGTCTATCGATCTCGACATGCTGATTGAACGAGTTATTCGAGTGGCGGGCTTCGAGAATCGATCGCTCCCCCTTTCTGCTTGCCCGGCTGACTACCCTTGCTTTGCTGATGTTGACCTCATGGCCTTGGTGGTACCATATCTACGAGGTGGGTCAGCGCATGTCGTGCAACCGTGTTTGTTTGCCTGTCTCACCAGCATATTGTTTATCACACCGGATGCATGGAATGGCACAAACTACCCCTGATTGACCGTGCTGATCGACACGATCTTTTCGTTAAATAGAGTAGACTTCAGGATGCCGGTCGCTTTATGGATGATTGTGATATCTAGTGGAAGTAGGATTCGTTTGACTGCTTCGGATGCTCCCATACGTATGGAAGTACCACGATCGATTTAGTCCTCTTGGTATTTGCTCTTTTTTCCGCTAATGCAGGCGGTATGATTCGAATGCCTTTTTCTCGAATTGTTTCATGGTTGCGTCAGCTAACAAGCCTGATAGTGGTGATCCTATGGGTGTTCCTCTTATTTGTTTATATATTGTCCCATCGAACTGTAGATATGTTTTCATGCACAATTCTATCAAATTCATTATATCATCCGGATTGGGTATTGGACTGGTTTCGAGTTTTTCTACAACATTTCTGACAAAACAAAGATTTAGGTAAGTATTCATTCTCACGGCTAGTTTCAGCATCATCATCACTCTTCGCAGTCAAGTCCACAATTTAACTAGGTTAGTTTAACCAGAAGGCACATACAGGGTGTGCCTCATTAACCGCAAATTACAGGTCGGCAAGGGTTTACCACGCTCGTGTTCAAACCTTAGCCAAAATCGGACGTAGAACATTGTATACCATCCATGAAGTAACACTTATGTGCTCATTCGACCGACCGCCAGGTAATTTTACAAACTGAATAGGCGGGTGTCTGACGGGAGTCCCACATGTGGACTGTGTAAAAGCAACAATTAATCCTTACATAACAGGGACTATTTCGGGCACAACATGTGGGCCCATGGTTTTACAATCATTCTCCGAGGCTCCCAGCTCAAATTAAAACAAGGCAAAGGATTTCAATAAAGGTAAAATATGATTTACAGCATCCCTATCAAAACTGATTTTCGGTGGTGTTCACTGTGCAGCGAGTGTGTGTCTGTAACAAAAAGGTTTGCCTAAAAATGATAACCTGAACGATTGTTCGTTTCATCTTGTTCTAATTTCCCCAAAGTTCACATAGCGCGCGCCATTCAACTGAAGTCCGAATCCTTTTGGGCTAAATTACCTGGTTGATCAAGGTTGGCAAAATTCGGTGTGATGGTAGCATACAGCACAACAGTTGGCTAGAGCCTGGGCTAAAATGGCAGTTGCACTCAAACAAAAGAATAACTTACTTCTCTTCCAACAAATTTTCTTTGCCTGACGCAAGAAGACGAAAGAGATTGGGTTCTGGATTCAACAGGTTAGAAAAACCTGAGAACCCCAAATATGCCAACCTGTAAACCCAGATCATAACCAATATCTGGGAACTGTTCGAAACGAATCACGATCACGGACGACTATATAAGCGACCAGACTGAATTAGTCAAAGTTCAGTGTCGCACTCGTGTATTGATCTCTAATTAGCTACCTCAAACAATGAACGACTGATAATGGCCAGGCATTCGACATTCCATTTGGGGCTTGCCAGATGTGAAAGGAACAGATCTGTCTTGTTTACAAGACATCCAAGGGATGGGGCGAACCGCGAATATGGCCTTGTCGATTAGTACTTGGAAACAGCCGCTCTACAATAAAGAAGAACCAGTCCAGTGTCTAAACACGGTGTTCCATTTCAGAACGAAATGTAGTGGTTGTGCATGAACAGCATGAAGATCTCCACGAATCTGCAACTGTTTTGACACGGCTTATGGTTTGAAAATATTGTGCAGCAAAAATCACCAATCGCTCTATGGAGACGAATGATCCCACACTTGTTAGCTTCCTCGTACGAGTCGGATAAAACGGGAGTATCGATAAATGGTTTGTTTTTTTCGCATCAAAATTTGCATTCTGGCTGCCAGTATTACTTTTTTGTGCAAGAAAGTAAGCCAATTTTCCCATTCCGGCACTGCGACTACATTTGAGCTCTTGAAGTAATGTCATCCCTTGGGAATGGATAATGAATCCATTTAAAATTCCCAGAGGCGATTTTCTGAGCGGTTTTCATCGGTTGTTTAAAGCTTCATTGTGGAAAGGGGACAAATTACCGGCCATATCATTTTTGACGTGATTTCTGGATGCGCATGGATAATGGGGCAAAATTTCGTCTAATTACCATTGTGATTCAGAAATAGATCGACTAAAATTCTGATTAACACTGATGTAACAAAGTCAATTGC
This sequence comes from Fasciolopsis buskii, assembly GCA_008360955.1. Taxonomy (NCBI): domain Eukaryota; kingdom Metazoa; phylum Platyhelminthes; class Trematoda; order Plagiorchiida; family Fasciolidae; genus Fasciolopsis; species Fasciolopsis buskii. The sequence goes on from LUCM01005954.1 coordinate 143,035, forward strand.
GGTAGGTAGACAAGAAAGTACTGGATACGCATATCTGATGTGCAGCCACAATCCTTAAACCGACAGTGTGCCTTTGGGACTACATAAACCCAAGCTATTAGCATAAAGCATGAAAATCCGTTTCTTGTGCAGTAATCATGTTCGACCATATACCACGATAACTTTCAACTCATTTAATAAAAATGTACTAACCAAAATTGCATTCATAATAGACCCAAAAGCGATATGTTCCGATTTCATTTTGTTGTTCTTGTGTGGATCAATGAATTGGGTAGGTGATTATGCGCCGATCTATAGGAGTCCAGCTGCCTAAATCCAGATCCAACTCTGGTCATCAGTTGGCCGTGGATCGGAATAACGCAAACACATGCGCTGCTATCAGCTCAGACAGTTCGATCCATACAGTCTTATAGTGATTAAAAGATCTGGTGTTTTACTGTCACAAACGTCTGCCCACTGACCCCGATTTGCGTCCAACGAGTCGTTTCACACTCCTCGTATTACGTATCGGGGGCAATGAATCGGCTTTGCTGGACAGTTTTCGTATGATGACACGCGGTAGGGGTGAGAAGCATGCACTCTTGTGACCACTTGATTTCGGCTCTGCACGTCTCCGCAACGTCCTGCTTGGTCAGAGCTACTATTACGAACGGGCAAACCATTCTTGTTCAACTATGCTTCGTTTCTAAACAACCTGCACTCACTGTTATTCATTTCAATCGGACAGGATGTACATTCTTCTTCGTTAGTTGCGACCATAGAGGAAATACTGAAATATTCTGGCTACAGTAATCTTTTTACTTCCTTTTATTAATGAAACAACAATGTACATCAATTTTCAGGAAGGGGGCCGCGGCCAGCCTAGGGCTGCCAAGTGGGGGAGTTGACCGGCGGTGGGAGGATTCGAACCCGCGACTTTCAAGTCCTAAAGTCACGACCTTATATATATATATATATATATATAAAAAGTTAATAACAAAAATAGCAGCGAAGTGCCGACGTAATTTACTGGGGACTGTGTTATCATTCGAGGCCACGGACAAAATAACTGGGTAATGGGGCTTCCATCCTAAAACCCGGGAAGGAATACGGGGATACTGGGGCCCAACCGTCATCGGCCGCTGCAGGGAAAAAAATATTGGGACATAAAAGATTTCAAATCTGCCAGCCTGAACACCCCATAGTCGTAGATTTGACCGTTCAGCAACAAAAGAACATGTGCAATGTTGGAAGCTACGGACACGCTTAGACAACACACCGATCTGGACGCTTGCGTGGCTTAAAGCCTAATTTTCGTCCCAACCACACTGAACTGAAATGGACTAAAATACGTGCCCCTGAGACTGAATGCAAACAGCAAGGGAACAACAATGTAAGGCCTTCGTTCGCATTCAAGCTCCGGGCCTTTTATCATGAAGGTCGCGGGTTTGAATCTTCTCGCCACCGGTAAATTTACCCACTTGGCAGCTTTCTGTCTTCTCATTGATAAATGGAGAAAAAGAGATCAAAAAAATAAAACGACCGTGCAATTTGTGGTCCGTTTGTTGTTGTTGTTGTTGCTGCTGCTGCTGCTGCTGTTGTTGTTGTTGTTGTTGCCGCCTACGCCAAATAATCTTGAGACCAAAGTGGATGAAATGAATAGGCAGTCAGACGGTGTAGTGAAACTGCTAAATCGCCATAGTGGCAGGCAATCTCTGGCCAAACTGGTCATCCGGCTGCCCCCCCAAGTGGGAATTATTTCCGGTGAAGTTTTGCAAACGTGATGCGCATTCGCACCAATTTTCAATAAACCATCTACAAGTTTGTGCCTGAATCAATACTTTTTACCTGGCAACGCACGGTATACAAACACTTCCGTTCGCTGTCACGGTGCTGTTCTCTTTGAATTTTGTGGAATTGGAAACTCCGCCTTGGCACCGAAATTCTCCGAAAAATTTGAGCTGAAAGATCGTCATGCTAGTGAAACTTGATCGGCCGTATTGCAATTCCGGAATTGCATACAGACAAAAGGAATTCATCGAACTGTTAACATTTTTTGAGGTTGCGAACAAACGATTCTTTTCATTCCAACTCCATCGGCAAAACCGATATGCGCCCGACTACGGTTGACTAAACTTCAGATTATACTTATGTTTAGTTGTCGTTCTTTTATTAATTTAAAATGCATACAATTTACACTTTCGTAGTTTACACCATTTTACTATTGACTTATTATGCGCTCCGTCAAAACCACTCGCATGTTGCGCGTTCCGGATGGTTAATTTTCTTGTGGTCCGGGACTATTAATTGGTCAACATGCGTTTAACACACGGAAACTCCCAGTCTGGTAGCAGCCGTTGCCAGTGAACATCATGACGTGTCGTCTGTACATTAGATTGAAAACGTTTTCTCTTAGTTTCCGCGACTAAAGGCGTTCATATTTCCCGTGTCTAATAACGGCATGTGTGGAAAAGGGAGGCGCCACTGTTAGATACATAGATCCATTGAAGTATGCGACTTGGTCAACGAAAAATTATTTACGGCAGAAGATATCTTTTAGTTCTATATGTTACTAGTGCCGCCAACATTCATATGAGTTCATCAAACCGTTGCTTGCCAGAAAGCAGCGGAGTTTAACAAGTTCTTTGAATCCATTGAGCTATCGTACAAAAACAGAAATACATTAACGGACTCACAAAACTCGTGGGAAGCTTGCTATAATGTCATTTACGTTAATCGACGGGTATTCGTGACATCATTTTTGTCCAGGATGAATGACGATCACTACAAAGGACTTTACGCGACTTGTGCCGCCTTCCACGATGCATTGTAAAATTGTTTTAAGAGATCGTTAGGTGAAAAGCAGGACACTTGTTAACTTGGTTTACCCGTTGTATGACGACAGGATGATACAACTGGTGCTAATTATGATCCGGCGAGCAGCCTGCAGCAAATTTTAGCGGATCGCCTGCCGACATTTGACTCTTGCAATCTGACGCTTATTCACCTAATACACAAAGCGATATCGTGCGATTTAAAGGACCGCTAAATTTTAGACTTTTGCCTCAATGAACGCTTTGATCGTAAGGTCCATGTTCAAGGTGAAAGCTATTGGAAAGTGAAAATCAAATGAAAAAGGAAACAGTTACGTATTGATTTGACGGGGTTTGTTTGATAATGAGGAGAAAAAAATGATGTTTCGCTGCTCCAATTGAAGTGAAAGCGCATTGAGGAACGAGGCTTTTTGAACCGAATAAACTGCAGAGACCAAATCTGATAATGCTCGTCCCACTAAAGCGCTATACTCCGGTGGGTACCACCCGCTGTCCGAAGAGAAATTAAGATGTTACAAGGAGTAACCGGATGCGATTATGAACCAATTTTCCAAAAAGGTACAAGAAATAAGATAAACTCATCATCTATAAGTTCTTTTCATGAGTCGAGAGAGACCCTAGTGTCAAACCAAATGAAGAAACTAGATAACTTTCCATTGGACTATATCTTCCCTACAGAACCCTGGGATCATCCGGTTAAATTTAGAGTAAAGAATCACCAGACTGGAGTTACACTCTGACCAACACTAATCATTGGTGTATATAAACACATCTCACTCAGGATGTGACCCCGGGTTTCCTAACAGCATGGTGCATGTTTTCAATACCTCACTAGCTCCAGTTCCGGCTAACCCTAATTACTCGGTTAAGTTTGTTCCCTTGTGATACTCAACGGAAGCCAGCAGTGACCATCACTTTCGCTGGGTGATAGGGCAAATGTTTCCCCAACTCCAGTCGAGTCCCCCCGTCAAACAGACTCCTTCAAAGTACGGGCACATGTCCTCACCAACGTGCATCCTGTTAACTATCAGTCAGTCAAAAAAGGCATGACCAACCTCACACACTACTAGCAAGTAGTTGTGAGACGTATAGAAATAAGAAGCTCTCAACTATCGGGATGACTGAGCGAGAAAATGCAAAGTGCGCATGCCCATCGCCTGACACAGACCGGCCTTTTGCTTTCGTGCAACTTTATTTTTACCATCAGTGAACTTAATCCCTAAAATATATCGTTGTTCTTCCTTTTCACTTTTGAATCATGTGTATAAGCAACCTATTTTAGGATTAATGTAGCTGTCTCATCAAATTGGGATACCGAGGGAATTATAATAGAAGATTTGCTGATTTTCACTTGCTTGCAGATGGAATAATGAGGTCTAGTCCTTTTGCAAAAAGGAATACCGAAAAGAGCAGAAAATCCGGTTGATCATTAGCCACCCACCAAATGCGGGAGGGGGTCCTGTCCATATTCAGGGACGCCTATGCGGTTACGTTCTGCGTCGAAATTTGGCACAACTCCTCTGGGAAATAGGACAGAAGGAAAAATTCCCTAGTACAAAACACGGCGAACAAGGGCAAAATTTGATGGATCCGAAAGGCGAACGCAATGAAGACATAATCTCGTTAGTCCCATTTCAAATCGGTGCCCACGTGATCAGCACATCATTCGTGAAAAACGGTACGAATCAGGCCAGGGAAACACATTTGAAACAGATTATTTGATCATATGAACCACATATTTCCCAGCGACTGTCAAAATTACTGGCACACTGTTTGCCATCTGACCGTCCCAGATTAGCTTTGAATTATTTAGAGGAACGATCGTTTTTGTTCCTTATTTAACTTTATTTTTCTTGCTTGATATAATATTAATAACACAGCGTTCTTGGTAAATGTTGGTAGTTCGCGAATAACGTCTATCAACAACGCTGTGTTATTAACATTAAATCATTCACACTAAAAACCCAATACAAGGTGCATCGATTTTTCGATACATTCCGCGTGTCATTTGGTCCTAATATTTAAAATGTTTTCCTGTCCTGGCAAAAATATCCCACAAAAACAAGGTGCCGTGTGTTTTATTCTTTGCTAATGACCTTTTTATTTATTACACCAAAAACGTAGAACATTTCTGGAAATAATTGGAGCCGACTTTCGGCTACTCACCATGGGGGCACAATCAATTGCTATCTAGATCGTACCCCGGCACAGTCACACTGGGAAACCAATATTTTGTCTGTTTGATGACCACTGGCAGAATAACAATAGAAACGACGGCGCTCTCCGTTGCCTGGAAACTAATATATGCTCTTTCTTATATTTAAGAACGTTCCAAATCATCGCTGAAAACCAAATTACTTTTTAACTCTCCTCCTCGATTTGCATGACTAAATGACAACCAAGCCATTTCGTGCATAATCTCGGAATTTTTTAAAAATAGTTCGGAAGTATGTCGAAACTGTTCGGAAACGCCATTCGACTGGTTCACCACGTTCTCGTCAGCATAGATCTGGAATGAGACGCGCTTTACACGGGAAAGTTTTCACTAATTTTCCGTATCTGGCACTACAGTCTGCGAATTAGATCATGAAGAAGAGAAACATTTTACCAAACTACAAAGAATTTTGCCAATTCTGGGATTACGCAGGAAATGGCCCGTTGATTGCTGCATAGTGTCTTACCTTTTGGTTTCATATGCAACCTATTTAACCGCTCGTTGGCTGGAATTCTCAACTCTCTAGTTTCCATTCGACGTAATTATGCGCAATCCGGACAAAGTGCGCGGTCACTAACGGCAACAGTCTGCACGGATCATTTCATATTCAAGTGCAAACATCCAGTTCGTCGGAGTTGTAATCAATTTTACCAGTACAAGAACCAGAAAAATCAAAGTCCGGACGAAAAAGGTTCATATTAGTTGAAAATTATTTCCTTTTTCTCGCTACGTGATTATTATAAGACATTTTGGGATGAGGATTGTCGTAAATTACTGGCTATTTATATTTTGTCCTGTCTAACGGGACAAACAACCATATAATTAATCAGCCTGATAGCAAACACATTCGTGGTTGGTAGGTAGTTATTCGCTGCAACACACACATACACACACAAATACAGGAAACCAGTGTGAATGCAAACGCGAATTGTTTATTTGAGTCAGTTTGTGAGAATGCATGGGAAATCGATCTAGTCGATTGTCATTTTCCTGTTTTAACTGCTCGCGGGAAGCCGTTTGCTTCGACCAAGATACCTTGCACATGTTTTTTGCTACTCGCACGTTCTTTCGGCTCTCTGTAGTAAAACAACTCGTTTTGCCTGCCTGTTGATCGCGAAATCACCCCAAAATCGAAGTAAACTCCACAAATAAATGATTTAATTTGCACTTAAATTAAATTGCGACTAGAACAACTATGACCGAGTGAAATTACCTGTCTAAGGCAGGATCCTGAAGCTCAAACACAATGATAATTCCCACAAGTACACTCATCCGTTTATCTCGGGTGCATGAAAACACAATGACGAAATGCACATAAGTGATTGGTTTACTGTACAATCAGACCTTTCTAGTGTCACGAGCCGTTCATCATGGTCAATTGTGTGCATTAGAAGTGGATGATATTGACGTTCTGCGTCTTTGCAATTTCCCAAAGGCAAATCACAGTGTTGCGAGCGAAAAATGTCAAAATCATTTCATTGGGGTGAATTTGAACCTCATTTAGTATAAGTCCATTCAAACGGCAACACGGAGTCGCATCACTTGGTGCTGCATGCTATAGCGCTTTAGCCGATGAACCGCCTGGAATAAGGCTGGAATGACGGATTTAGCATTTCATCGGCAATTCACCGAGTCGTAGTTACGGTAGGATCTAACCAACGATCGATGATAAGATACAATTGATCTGATTGTATATACAGCGAGTATTCAGTTCTGGCATATTCAATCAGAGGATTGGTGAGCGAAGGAGCTTGCGCTCTTGTCATCGCATTGTATCGAGCTACGGTGATGATGCGTACGATTGGTTTCATCTCAGCTATTTGTTTTCGTCCAAACTGAACCCGAAAAGAATGCATGCTTTCTAATCTGTTCTCGGAATCTGTTGTCTATATTCATGAAGGATTGGAGTCATCAGAAAGGATTTTTCTTACATGTTCTGTGGACTCCGTGGGCTTATACTGACGATATTAGGGAACCGATGTTCACGCTAAGCAACCTAGTTAGCATGTTAGTCTTATTGGTAGGTGCCGAGATAATATGAAATTCCGTCGACCAGCGAGTGAGGACTCCGGGAAATCGAATATCACCAAGCCAGATCGCTTAATATACTCAGGTGTCTTTATTTTCCGGTTGTCCTCTCCTTGCATTGTCGTTTGTCATGTAGGAAGTGACACCTGAATAAATTTTACCGTCGAGAATATCGAGTAATGCGATCGGATTTTATCAGCACATCATGCAAAGGAACTACGGGAAGCAATCTGAAACAATATTTTCACTGTAAACTCACGTTAGAAAGTGACCAAAATTTGTAACGCACAATTAACCAGCCAGTGACAATCCCTCAAGACGAACGAGTCAGGGGTCATCGACTGTCGACAAAGAAGCATACATACATCTGATTTCAAATACACGCCTGCATAATCACCCACAGGTATGTACAGTTAGGTGAAGGCGAGAATTCGGTATGATTACGTTGCTTAGCCGGTGCGATTCGTGTCCGAAGTGTTCGAAGTGTTGACGCATTTTCGGCCAGAGTAGCCACAAAACGGAGTCCGGTCTTCCTTGTGCACGAAATATTTGCATTGGTGGCCGAAAGATCGACTTGCACAGTCAGTCGGTTAACAATCAAGACTACGCCTAAAGCCCCTACGTTCTTGTATGAATCCTCGTGAAAATTCGTCAGTTTGCTGATAAATCAAACAGGTCCACAGTTCGAACGCTGTTGTCTCCTGTAGTCATCGTAGGTCAATGGAATTTGTACATTGAGCCTTCTTCCACTAATCGTTTGTATTTGTTTCGGTCGCACGGTCTGTTCTACTTCACAAAGTGGAAACATCTGGTTGTCCCAGGCCTTCATGAGCATTACCGTTTGGACTGCAATGCCAACTGAACCCGGTGCATCCAAGTAAGCAGCAAAAAACAAATGTGAAAACCATCGATTAACAGCTTGGGCCTACTTCAAGATGCTGATATCTTCGTATCAATGATCAACCACCCGGTTCCTAGTCCCAAGTGTTTAAGCACTCTTTCTCAAACTATCCTGAACAATTATGACTTTCAGTTTTATAATAATTTGCATTTTATTTACAATTTTTCTGCACAGACTAGTTTAAATAGTAGCACACCTAAATGTTTCGAGCATCTATTCTTGCTCTGCCGGTCAGCGTGTTCATCAGAACTGGGCTTCATCGACTCAGAAGCCGTCATCAGCGTTGATTCCATAAATTTCCTTAGGGATGTGTTGCATTTCCATCTACGTAAAGAATCATTTCAGTGTGAACCAAACAGCATCGTTAGTTCCAACTACCGACATTCTCCCAATCCTCGCTTAATTTCTTCCCTTTATTTTCGCGGTTAAACTTACGAGAAGACTTTGAAATTCTCTCCCAGAGGATGTCATTGATGATTTTCTTGCTATTAAGCTGATTATCCACCAAAATGTGCTACCACCACGTATTGCTATGTGAAAAAATGCACACAAAATGCTTTCATTCTTCACGTATCCTCTGATCGACGATCTCACAAAGTGCCGTTCTCATATTTGCACACGATCAGCTTTCCGTTCCTTTCCCATGAAAATCTGTATTTATAAGAACTTCAAAGCCTCTCATTTAGCACTTATCCTGACTAATCGTGGTCTTGATCCAATCATTTCCATGATCAGTGTAACTGTTGGTTGATTGTTTGCTCATGATTGTTTCCGACTGAACTACGACGTTTATCTAGGCGAAAGTGTTCAAAGCCCTGGAAAGGACAATTAATTCATTCGAATCGGCTTTGTAATTGCCCAACGGAAGAGTGTCTTTTTTGAGGTTGCTCAGCTCCTTAAGTTGAACTGCACAAATGTTTTTTCCCTGGTTCACAATGACTGTATCGCACTTCCATGATTTGTATGCTTTGGGTTCCACGCAAAACGTTTGGTCATTTGTTAAACGCAGTACTGGTTTGTTCGGGTTTGAATTTTGTCAATTCTGCATCCAACAGGCCAGTCATTGTGTCCACAGCCAAACCAGCCAAACCAGTGAAGGCTGAGTATTACATCGTGTATTGTTTTTAACGGTAAGGAGTGTTGAATGATCACATCCATTAAGCTGGTCATGGGTCAGTACACTAGCGGCAATAGTACACAGGTTACATCAGTCGTCACTCCGAGCAAATAAGTATCACGAGAAGGTTATTTAATATAGATGGACAAAATTAGCCAGAGAACCAGTCGACCATCGAGTGCTGATCACGGGAAACCAAAGTGGGCTATTTGTTCTTGTCTAAAGAACAAAGACGCTTACGTCTGCTCGACTTGGCTGTTCTCTCCAGAGTTAGTGCAAACGGGAGATAGTAAAGTGGAGATCGGATTGTCGACACGAAATGTCTCTTCCCCATTTTCCTATTCACCACCACGTTGATGTTCGACAAACTGACACGAACGAACCCTATTAAGCCCGGTATCCAAGGCCTTCAACTCATCATCGTTCGCCCTTGGTTCGCGCCCCAGTTTCGGCGCGACGGGCGTGCACAAGTGACGATTTACATCACCATCATTTTCAACGGTGAATTGAATGGGAAGTAACTGGACAGCAGGTTGCGGATAAAGCCTAGGAAAAATATCTCGTTGATGAACTGATATTTCAGATTACTCCTCATTGGTGGTAAAATAAAAAAAGGAAATGACAGCCAAGTTTAGATCGCTGGTTAGCAAGATTACCGGTAGAGAACAGATTCGAACATGGGAACCCCGTGCACAAACATCGTGATATCCACTTAGTGACCACTGTGGTATTCGGCTCTAAAATACATTGTGCTCGAAATGACCACAAATATGCCTATTTTGAAAGCAGATCCATGATTTGGAATCGCAAACGTTTCACCAAAATTTGGGACCATTTCTTGAACTGGTTGGTTTTGAAACGTTTGCATGCATGATCCTGGTTAAAAAATGCCAAGAGTAGCAGTCTATTGACCGAGTCAGTGCGTTCACGGTACGCTGGATACAGTTGTCAAAGGTAGCAGGAGAAAATAATCCCGGATTGGATGAAATGTCAATGGGGGCCATGATCTTCCGTCCGCACAATGTCTCCAAGTAAAAAAATGATAACAGCAGTAGACTATTGCCAAAACGGACCACAATACAATAGTCAAAATAATCGTACCAAAATGTTTCCCGTTGAGCTCGGGAAGACATAGGACAAACATCGCCAAATTGACGAGTACCGATCACTTGACACGAAGGACAATTTGAAAATTATCAAGTATATCAGCGCATAACGTTAATGGCGGAAAAATTGAGGAACACACGTACCACAGGATGAGTTTGTGTACATTGCATTCGATTGAAAAATCATTTATTTTCTTCTTGGTGAACTGAACTGATCGCTCACTGAGGATTTCATTGTACAGGATGCACTTGTTTGAGGTGCTGGTGATCACTTCGGCGAAATCCAAAGAGCACACGTCAGTACCTGCTACTTCACACGAAGCATTTCTCCCGAACTTGCGTGTCTTTCGCTTAGCCGCCACTTTCCGGTGACTGGTCTCACACGCGTACCTGTTCGCTTATGTCATCCAAACAAATTTCCACTTTGACGGACCGAACATTTGTGGGGAAACAAAAACAAACTTTCACGTGTGACATTTTTCCCGGGCTGCTGGCTCACCGGGCTCCGGGGACAAGGCCTTTCCAATGTGTTCTGTTTCTGTCAATGACTGAGGTTACTACACTAGATATTCGTCTGCAGAACATTTTAATTCTAGTCATTTGCATCCCCGGGGGAAGCCCAAGCACATTACCAGTGGACTGTCTCGAACCGACCAAACTACGACTTTGTGCTGTCTGGGTGTTTCAACTATGCGTTCAACAGTCTAACAAATCAAGTCAACTAATAGCGGTAGGCAATCTACTTTGGGACAGAAATGTAGATAGCACGGTACAAAATTACAAAAGATCGTCATATTGGTATACAGTTGGGATATTGAACAAAATCTGTGCTAGCAACTATCTGGCCCAGTAAAGTTGGCTTTTCTTGTGAGTATTGTTTCTCGACGACTCTGCGATCCAATGTATGAGTATGGAAGGCGTAGTAAACTACGGACAGATTTCCCGCAATGATTTTGGGATCAAATGGTTTGAGTCAAATAGTGGGAACCCTCAAGAAATAATGAAAGTCATCCCAAAACAAATCAAGATCGGTGTGAAAATTATATTCTCAGAACGCATTAAAGTCGACTTGCCACATAATTACCGAGATTCAGGGTTACCGCGGGTAACATCCTGCAAGACAAATTTTGCAGGCAATTCAAGTCGACTTTCTCGTGTTTCCGAGTACAAAATTTTACTTTTTTAGGAGCTAAGCATCTCAGAGCGCTAGCATCCGAAGCGTTCTGCTCACCCGTAAGTACGGTTTCTGTGTGCTACTAGTTCCCACACCGTTGCATCAGCAACGAAAGTCTCCTGAATACATCCAGCTCAATGATGGGATCGCATTAGCCCAACCTCACGGTTTCCCTTAGACAATATGTCTATCAGTTACTGTAACCTTCGACGGTTTTCAATGGAAGTATTCAAAGTTGCTTGCCGGCCCAGATTCACGATTTCGGTGCTGACGTGAACAGTCAGTGCCGTGCATACTGCAACCTCCAAGTTTCGTGAACGAATATGGTCTCGTGCAAAGGAATAATTTCTTTTACGATAAACTCAAACCATCTTTTGGAATTTGGCAGATCAATTTTTCGACATCCAAAGCCACACAATGGTTAGGGGTATAGTTAGCTTGGCGAACTTTATCGGACTGCTTATCCCAGAATGACCTGTCGGCAAACGCAATACATTTTAGGAATATCTTGCCAAATCTGTTTCAGCTTCTATATCTGTACCCACTATCATGACAGGATTGACTGAAAAATGTAAACTTTGAACGGGAACACATACTGCCCCTGGTATCTCAAAATTTCTGCAGCGTGCTTAAGCTTGACCATTCCAAAAATCGCTCAGTGTACGCGAAATTTCCAATAGAATGTGTGCTGTAATGTGCGATAAGCTCAAACTATATGGTCGCATTTGAAAGCCTGACGAATATCCATTAAAGACATGGAAATGCAATGTATTCATTAGTTTGTGATATGGGATATTCTCTAATGTGCCACAGCCTATTTCAAGTCCGGTCAAGTCAGGTACAGTCCTTGGTCATTCGGAAGGGCAGATATTTGACGAACACCGGAAGCTGGTGCTGTCCACGGTGAATATTCATTACTCATAAGGATTTTAAGGAATGCTTTATTCAATACTACTTCCAAAGAACTCAAATGAGGAAGTATGACAAAATCGTTTCATTCTTGATGGTTATCATCAATAGGGTCTAAATACCAAGGTCAGACATGAGCAAGAATTCGTTATGAACGACTATCTGTCAAATTGCATGGCAATCAATAGTTTATTAAATACTGGCCCTAAATCAACTGCCAACTTTGTGCTTTAGAGTAATTTGCTCTTTACAAACCATGTGATCGATGTCCGCATTATTGACGGCTTCTCCATGGGATGCGTAGACACGGGAAAACACTAAACAGAACTCTATTGCTTTGGAGTTGGCCGTATTGAGGCATCAAGTTCGATTTCCGGGTGATAGGTCATGCAGCGTCATGAGATGTGTCTGTTTATTTTCTAATGGTTTGTTTTCAAAAGTAAATGGTTCAAGTTTTTGACGAATAAAATTTCTTTCACGAATTTCACTGACATAAATCTTCCAACCTGGCAAACAACTGCCTTTGTTTCTCATTTACTCTAGTCATTCGCTTGTTGTCAGGCCTACGCGAAAATGCCTTATGTGATTTACGATATTCCAGTCTTTCCTGGTAAATCTCGCCGGATTCCATATAACTTGAAATTTTTTTATATCACCGAACAGGCGGACATGTTCTAGTCTTTCAAATCAAAAGCAACACGGAATGGGTTAGGGAATGAGAAAATAAATTATTTTTTAGTCACGTGGTTCCACTGTGAACACCGCCCTTTCGAATCTGCCCATCGCCGAACAAATTCCCGACTCGGAAGATCCCAGCAGACCGCAACTCATTTCCCCAGAATATTATATCATTTAAAAACATTTATTTAAACGAGGTGGAAAGTTAAACAAGAGGAAATTGCCCAGGTGAAATAGATTCAAATTACTCTGGTTTTCTTCAGGCTTTCGAAATACCCAACAACTTGTACGTGTGCAACTGAAGAACAGAAGTGATCCTATTCATCATAAGGTTAGGGTCAGTATGTTTGGTTGTCCTAATTGGTTTTATTTCGTTTTAGACGAATGTATAAGTGGGCGAGGGTATTGCCGAGGCATCTTCTACCCTTTTGCAAGAGGAATAAATTGGTTAATGGTTCAGTTTCAGTGGTCTAAAAAACCGTTTGCCAGATGTACCGTTTGCAAGTACCACCAGCGGTCAGGTTGACTAGAACAGTTTGGAAACTATCTGGGGGTTGAAATTTGTGATTCGAGTCATATGACCAATACATCGGTGGGAATGGGCCAAGAATTTTCTAAAAGTTAACTAAAAACGAAACCCTCAATGATCCGAGTGCAATTTCGGAATACTGAGTGTCCAGCAATTAGAAGCCTTGATCGGTGAGGATTACGAATAGGAAATATTGTTCAAAAAATAGGAAACTGACAACACGGCACACAACTTTGTTCACCGAGTGTTGCCGAATACGCTGACGATGCATTCATGACCGTAAATGCACTCAAACACGTAAACTTTCCTGATCCGTAAGTCAGAAGTGCACTGTTTTGGACTACCTTCTTTGATACCTTTTTGTGTGTTTTAGGTGCACACTTGTTTGCTGACGCGTGGGTTGCTATGAACCAAGCACTAAATGAATAATAATAACCTCCGTCTGAAGCCTCAAACAGGGATAAGAGCCCCAAGCGAAAAAACGGTTTGATGTCATCAAATTTTTCGGAAGGAAGAACGCATACCGCCGCCGTGTTCCTCTCTAACAGTGTATGCGCACTTTTGCGTTCTGGTTCGATAGGGGCAAGAAAACCATACCTGGGTCGTACGTTCGAACGTGGCCGTCTCTGGTTGAATCGTTCCCTAATCATTGCTTTCTATGGCTGATTACTAACCATATACACGCAAAGCACTCATACGTGACGTGAAAAAATCAATAATCCTTGGAAATGGTTTTCCATACCATTTTCCACATTAATTCAGGATTATGTCCAACCTAGTCGGAAACCATCCAACTGGCATATTGGGATGTCGTTCGCATAGGCCTGAAGCGGGATCCATCTTACGTGGGCACATTTGTGCGTGCGTATTGGAAGATCCATGAATGTCTGTGTGTTGCTGTGCAATCTGTTGGCAGATGTGCTCACGCAGGATCTGGTAAAATAGAAGCCTGTTCTTACGTATTTCTGAATATTTTTCACGTAAATCAGGACTGACTAAGGAACTGATATAGCATTAATGTCTCGGTCGACACCCTCATCGAATATTTTGCTAAGTCAACATTTGCGCGGACTTTTGAATGTGACCGCTTTCTTGTGGCATCCATGATTTGACTAGTCATGTCGTATCCAAATGCTGCCAAGTCCACATCGAACATGAGAAATGTGATTTCGCTCAGCGGCCTTCAAAAAATTATTTATAAAGGAACTTTTGAATCGGTGACACGATACTCAAACAAAACAACGAAGTTATCAAATGCCTACTTATCTCGTTTACTTGGTCTGATCAGACTAGAGTGACCACACGCCAGTAATGATTCGTAACTTACCGTCCGATCAACGTCGACCGAATCACCGTTCCGGGACCTACGACAATAAGCTTCTGAAAGAAACACGATTCACAATTCCACCGCTGACAACGCAATTGAGTAGTTAACACTTTGGCTGAATTCAATAGATTCGTGTTCAGCTCGGTTGTGTTCAACCTAGCTCGTTCGCAAATCCACACCAATGCATTTTTTCCGTCCAACTATCCGGTAAGTTCGGTATGTCACAAAAGCAATTAGGCCAAACCAACCAAATACGGACATACAAATCCACGTTTGCTTTGGGAATAGGCTATTGTGGCTTGAGTGCAAATTCAGCCTGGACAAATACCAATAAGCGCACACAATGACTCCGCCCAATAATTCTACTCAAGTCAGTCTGACGGGGTTTGTTACCGTTTGACCGCAAGCCACAGTCCATTGCTCTGAAAACAGCCGTGGGTTCGTTTGAGTGTGTTTGACTTGATCCAATTGCTTTCGTGACAGGCCGAACTTAAGTCTTATTAAGCGTGAATATCGTAGTGATGTGTGTGCTCGGAAGAGTTGACGTGATCGCAATCCAGTTCGATAAAAATCTAATGAATGTGACCAAAATTTTAGCTACCAGTAACGTCTTCATTAATAAAACGGAAACTGCGGCTTTTCACATGTATACTCTACCGCTGATGTGACTGCCCAGATGAACGACATGTAGTGTTTGGTTATCACCCTCACGGGATATCTCATGTGCTTGCAGATCATTGGTTTTGTTGCGTATCTACTGGGCCTCAGACCTCTGCATTCTGTTTTTCTCACTTGTGCCAGTGAAGTTTTACGTTCATTCCGGATGTAAACACGACCGTGAAACCGGAGACAAATTTAGTTTCGATGCATTTAGGTAAACTGGCCTGTCATGGATATATTAAACGACATCGTTACACAATCCACATTTATGAATGCTCGTGAGTCTATGAAGATGGCTCGCCATCAGATGAAACGTTGACCTAATCAACTGCTGCAAGGGTATAACATTAGAGTCTTTCTAAAACTCTTCTAATCCCCATACCATGCACCCTAGTTAAACCGGTACGGCTTGTTGCAAACTAAGACATTTATAATTGCTTATTCATTGGATTAGGGGTAGTGTGACTCTAGCAAAGCTGACAGGTCGCTTTGCGACAAAACTCCGAATTCTTTCATGCCATTCAATTGTTTCAGTGAGAATATCCTCCTTACTTATAGCGGGCCAATTAAAAGAGCCTTTTGTTTCACATTCCGTTACAAAGTCCCTTGAGAATTCTCTCAAATTAACATAAACGTACCTATCACTAATTTACGATAATTTATGCATTTCTGCGACCAATATTTCCTGGCCATATATTATTCCCACGTCCTCCGTCTTCCTCTTTACTGGACCATGACACTAGTTCTGGATTCATCTACCTGACAGAGAACTTCTCAGTTATGTAATCAGACATTAATGCAAATTAGACAATAATCATTGTGTTAATGCAATCGAGAATGAAGACAAGTCGAAATGTTGGCTTTAAGTTGGGCAATTCCTTGCGCAGAACAATTCATTCGTATCGGTCAACCATGGGGCTTGAGGTACTATGTGATGGAATATATTGCTTTTTCGTTGGGATTTTGCTGCATCCATCATCCCAAAATGATCCGATAAAGGCCATGAATGCAATCCCATTTTTGATTAAAATGCAGTTAGTCAGAACAGATATTTGATTTTTCTGTGTCTGATCAAAACAGACCGGCCAAGACTGGACTGCAAATGTATGACACTAACTGAATTCACTTTTACCTTGACTAACCTGGTTGTGTACAAATTCTCTCGTTGAATATCTGTTCTATTTTTAAACGAAAGCACTCCATCATGTCGAGTGACTATTTCTTGTGTATGCTTTCAGAAAGACATGTCGTCAGACTTGAAGATCAGACCGAAATTGCCTAATACAAAGTGACCTATAACGCATTCTATTAGACGTGATGATGACCGTTACAATCGCCAATAAAATCACCTACTCTCCGTTTCCTTCATATTCGCCAGTTTCATGATCAACTCTAATAGCCAACGTACACTAGCCGAGACATGTGGTTCTATTTTATATTTTTATCCTCCGGTGCTAGTTAGTTCGGTGGAATTCCCGATATGGTCAAAAATGACACCAAACTGCGATAAATCACAAAGATCCGCAGAAAATAACCTTCACATTTGCCTTTGTGGAGCCAGAATTTCAATTCTCATGCAAGAGAAAGGAGCGGTAAAAATGACCGAATGGCACCGACTAGGGAAGAATGGGCTACCGCCCACAAACTGTGAACAATCGATGGGGAAGAAAGAACAATGCGAGACATTAGGGTGGTCTTTCCGAATCAAATGTATCCGAATGGCTAACCCTGTTTTTCTTGTCCACTTGCGGTGTTTGCCACGAGTGTATCGTTTTGTCAATGTCATTTCAACTTCCAACTAGAAAACCCTTTGATCAGAAAGAACAGCTTGAATAATTTGCTTCTAAGCGAAAAACATGGCATGCTTGTTTTTTGAAATATATATATATATATATAATTATATTTGTGCATATAAAAACGCACACCCGTTTCTTTTTGTGGAACCGTGCACATGCACGTGTGGCCTTGATCAAGCTCTGGTCAAACTGAATCGAGCTCATTTTTTCAACATCTCGAAACACACTAGTGCACACGAACGCACATCTTGGTCTATTCCCGTTTGTATACATGCATGGTCGTGTGTGTGTGTGCGTGTGTGTGTGTGTGTGTGTGCGGCGTACATGTGCTTTGCACTAGTCGGCCTGTTTTTGTGGGAGCTGCCATACCTGTGTTATGTGGCCTGTAAAATGTGACTGTGTGACCACAAGGTCTCGACAACCATTATTCGTCATGTAGATGTTGAATTACACAACCCATTCCGGAATTAAAATTTGATGCAATTTTAATAAAAAATTGAGAAATGCCCTTTTCTTATGTCATGCAGTTCCATATGATTTTCAGATATTTCCTGTAATTTATTCTATTGTAAACAAACACATGGAATGGATATGTCTTCAATTTCACGAATGAATATCATTCACTGGTCAGAGCTGATCATCATCATCCAAAGTATCCGAGTGACAATCGTAGGATGTGTTGACGACGTAAAATACACGTTGTCATGGTTTCGGTAACCTGATTCTAGGCCAAATTTTTGATACCTAACGGGTGAACAAAACGAAAGCATTCCAGATTTTCTTCTGTTTTAAGTTAACCCGAACACAGTCGACGTTTAGATCAAAGAACTTAGGTCAACTCAACTTCAATAGTCAGAATTGGAAACGCCCCAAGCGCAAATCCAAAGTTCACGCATACGGTTAGGCGGGTGCTTATATTTTAAGTTAGTCCTAATTAACTTGCCCTGATGTGCCAGAGACAAATCTCAATTTATCCCCTCATGGATCATGTTCTATACCCTTGGCAGAGAACTGAATCCTTGGCGAAATTCCACGCACGAACTGGTTGCTGATCTTATTTGCTGCCAACGTGAAAAGACTAGGGTGTGGCCGAGTTAGAGACGGATGGATTGGGATTGAAATACACCGCGTGAATGATGAGATCGTTGGCCAGTAGGGAAACGCATCTTTCAAATTCTTGTCAGAAGGTAGATCTGTCATTTGAAAGCTGCAATCATAATGAGAATATAAAACCTATAATTGGTAAAAAATGTTGCTTTTCCGCATCATGAAACCAACTGCTTTTGGGCGCATTTTATGATCCAGGACGTCTTTTATCATATTTAAAACAACCAAAAAATAGCAGCAACTGGGGTGAACACACGGAGACAAACTCTTTTGTTAGCGTAATGTAACATCAGCCCAACTTCACTTGTGGTCAATTGCATCATTATTAGATCCACTTAGACAGTTGCTTTAACTGCAATCAGCGTTTGATATGTTCAGCATTCCAACGATTTTCTAGCCACGTCCCTTTAATTTACCACAAACACTCCGCCTAGCCCTGATGACTGGAATCAATCTTCATGTCTTTGAAATACAGCTGTCAGCAGATGACCAACCTACTCGCCGTCTGGATGTACTTGAAAGATTTTCACTTTGATGGAAATGTCTAAAACAAGAAAACAGTATAATCGAAATGGTTACCAATGAGCCACCTTTTCGATTACCGTTGGTAATGTTGGCTCATTACAAGTCATCCGAGTAAAACAATTTTCATATTACAAACGTTTCGAGTAGCTTCACGCGGTGTATGATTGCTCTGTTGCAATCCAAAACAGCCTCAGCATTGACAAATGAACATTTCGAATCTAGCCTACCGATCCTCTACCGACCAGGCACTCTATCTTGCCCCCGTGGACTAAGAAACGAAACGGGATCGAAGTAACCTGTAGCCAGTGTACACATGGGGCTGTAAAATAGGCTTATTTTCTGGTCACAGTACGTGACATTTAGCCGAGAATTTGCAACAATAACTTGGACCTATACACTGGATCAAACCTCACGTGATCTCATTACATCGAGCCTGAAAATCCATTTCTCCTGTGTTTCAACTGCGATTATATGGAAATATGGTTAGTGTTAGTAGCAGAAGATTTTATAGTTCACCAAACGATTCATCACGTGATATCACTTCTCAATTTGGCATTAAGAAAATGTGGTACCACTATACAACTGTTTTACCCTTGTTAGGAGCTATCAGAAGTGCACATGCATCGCACCCAAACTGGGACGTGAACCCGGGGCCAAAGATTGTGAGTCAAACGGCCTAGAGGTTAAGTTACCGGACAGACAGCTAACGGTTTGCTGAACGTTTTCACGTGAAGACATTACATCTAACCATAACTGATTTGCAGGGTCACGGCAGCTGAATCACTGTAGTCGACTACTACTGATAGATGACATCTCTGCAGGTAGCCTAAGTTCGACGAAAGCTTTCAGCAGTGATATTGCAGGAGAGTGGAAGCATTGCTATAAACTTGAGGTCAGAGATTTCACGATGTTTTATTCCAAGAAATAGTTGGAAATACCGAATGGAAGTTTGAAATTCCCTCTTTCGATTCAAGGGTCAGCTCTGTGAGTGGGAACCAAAACGATGGGGTCATGCTTACTAGGATAATGCCAGAATCAATTGATCTTTGAGAAATGACCTCTAGAATTCAAGTTACATCTGAGTATCTTTAAGGAGCGATCAGGGGAAGCACTTTCATTTTATTCGTTTTAAGATGCTTAATCTGCAAACAATATATATATATATATATAAATTCAACGAATCACAGTAGTTCTTCTTCTGTGGACTCTTCGACGAAGAGCTTCCATGCACACTGCTGACGCCACAAATTCGATTCTGATGGGACATTCCAATTCGGAGTGTACAAGCACCAAGATGTTTGAACAACAGAGTGCCGGGTACGCACACCTGACGAGCGGCAATAACTGCGAAACCGGTCGTGTGCTGTCGGGCAAATTTTGTTCACTCATTGGGATACTACTTACAATTTCTCACTCTCTCTATATATACATATACATAAGTAGCGCATCGGCCTCAGAACACGGGTTACAAGGTGATTTGAATATTCGGGCAAAGGCGGGAAAAAGCAGAATATTTCGCTTCCTTCATGAAACACTTTATGTAATTCTAGGTTTTTCTTTATTTATGAGAAATCGATTGTCTACAGAGAATACAGAAGACGACCGTCTGAGCCCAGCACACCAATGACGTTTGCTACCGTCTGATGGCCATCAGAAAAACGTGTACAAAGTATAGACTGCTTTTGCTTAACATGCTGAAATACTGATTTCACTTACAAATCGTTTTAGTGACGTGAACTAGTGATGTTATTCAGATGGGGCACATGGACAGATACGTGAGTGGACTTGATTGGAATGCGTTTGGCTTTTGCCAAAATTCAACTTGTCCTGCTGTCCAACAGTACTCTTTCCCAAAGGTGATGAGCACAAAATTTTCGGATGGCCTTCAGTGAACAGCCGATTTGGTTTTAATGCATGAACTCCCGACGAATCCGTGTTTCATCATGCGCTCTCAGAATTATTGTCCAACATTCACCGAATGTTTGACCCCGGCCAACCAATGTCTAACTGTCTCGCCTCAAATGTGATTTGGTCCGTACACCGTGATCCATACCAATGAGTGCTTGCCCCGATCAATACCCACGCAACCGAATGACGCGTACAGTCCTATTACAAACTACTGAGAATGGAGACTACATAGTGCTGTGGTACTATCGATAAAGGCACATGATTCATTTGGCAAATCACCTATATCTAATCGGTATAATATTGCCCAAAGGCACTTAAACTACGATAGGTCCACAAGATGTGATGAGAATTCACAAAATACCAAGGAATACCATGAAATCTGTGCATTGTGAGAATCAGTCCGACCTAACGCCTATCTGCAAGATCGGGTCAGACACAAAGAGACGATTGCATGCCCAAACATGCAAGAATACATGCATGTTCACAATCCAGCTAAGGAATAAGTTTATTGGCCAACAAGAAACTAATTGGTGAAGACAATCAAGATCTCAGAATGAAAGAAACGGGTTACATAAGGAGTTTAGTTTGTGCGATGCTTCGGCATGCGGCAAGAGTAAATGATGAGTTTATTAACCTCCGAGGTCAATGTTGTGTATCCGAACGGTGTCGAAATCCGACCCGTGATGAAATAATCAGTAACCAATCGCAACAGGGAAGTGGATCAACTTTGTGCACCTTAAGATTATGAGCACGGTACCCAAAACTCAGAATCGTCAAATCAATAAGGTCATCTAGTCCGGGTAGTATGATCCAAATATTTCCCGAATGGTTCGTCATGCAGCGTCAACATTCATCATACTATTGGTGGCCATGGGAGCAATGTGTAACTGTTCCACCCTCGTTAGAAATCATGAATAACGCACATCCATTGTGCCCGAACTGAGAAGCAAGCCTGATACAAAAGACTGCGAGTGGAACATCCTAGACAGTAAACTGGTTCGGTTGATTGCCTACGATTTGTCCAGCGTCAGCATTACATGACACAGGTCCCGTATCCAAACATGCCCGAAGATCAAGAGGTTTTAGGGACAAAATGAGAATGATCCTGTTTGGATGATTCAAATGAGTCAACTACTACCTCGGAAATGCTTTGTCTTATGCCTGTGGCTAGGACCTTTGATGGAATTTGAATTACTAGGAGAAATATTTGCCCACGCGAAAGCTTTTGCTCCATTTCCAATGTCCGATTTGTTTGTTTCACCAAGGTATTCTTGAGAAAATCACTGTGAAAGCAGTGAAACATATTTCATTTTTGATCTCAAAAACCACCAACGTATTTGTTGGACAGAGGCTCATCTGGCGATCCACTCGGGCCGTCACTGGTTCGAATGCAAAAGCCTTGCGATGGAAAAGTGGGCATTCTCCTCTTTTCGTTCACGACTAAATACACAGGATGGGACGGAACAGGTGGGCAGATTAGCTGTATTCTAAAACCGAAGCATATAGACCCTGTGATCGACTTGAACAAGTAAGTCAGGAGAACAAAGTAGCGAGAGGAATTTCTTTCGTATGTACGGCTGGGTAGTGCGAGCATGATGTCAGGCAATCTTTCTCGTAATTACAAAATTGGCTCAAATGAACATTGGGGTAGATTTTGCATAACGAGATGCTGTTGCATTGTTTATCTTTTGACTTGCCTGTTTATCTGTCTTCGACAAGTTCTCGCTTCAACAAATCTACGGTCTTCAGCTGATGAGTTAATTCTGTTTATCGTTGTGGGATATCTAGCCGAAATCAGTCAGGTTTGTATTTTGCAGCTTGTACCTAATAGTCTTTTTGAGATGGGTGAGTCATGTTAATTAGTACTATCTACGAGAGCAACTTCGGAGTAGTTGTCATAAGCGGCTCGTGGGACGGCTCATCGCGTCCAAAGTGGTTGATATTCGTTCAAGGCATAAGTCGTCGTAACGGTCAAGGGAATTTGTGGTGCAAAGTGGAGCCGAATTCACCGGGAACTGGGCCAAAAAATGACAATTTACTTCATTTTCTGAAACTGGGTCTCTCTCAGTTGAGCGCTACCACGTGGGGAAGTTATGCAAACAGTCCGACAATTCGATCCCAAGACTACCAAGTTGAAATGTCCTCTATTTTGACCGTTTGGTTTTTGACGGTCAACAGTTAAATTATAAAAGCATCGCATGCTGAGGAGTGATAGTAACAAGTCAGCATTTCGAGCACCGTCGGAAAAACTGTTCAAGACAGATTTGCAATCAATTTTAATGCTCTTCCTCGAACAACTCGGTACTCGTTACCCAGAAAGTCGATTTTTTTCAAACATTCCTGACAATTTTGTACTTTTTTTTATCGCAAATAGTTCTAAGAGTTGCAGAGTGCATTCAGTCTTCGTCGAGCGTCATACATGACTACTTTGCTCGTGTCAGAACAATAATGACATATAAACCAGAAACCGAAACAGCCTACTCTGCCCCAAATTGTATCTCCATTACACGTGAGTGTGTTGAACAATGTTCGGTCAAGCTAAGTGTGCAATTCTCTTCCGAATCATTTTTTTGTCAGAAAGCGGTTAGCGTCATTTTTCAAACGAAATGCATTAGCAGTTTTCGCGCACTGTGCTTTGACCTGAATTTCGGCAACACTCTACACGTATTCTCAGAGTGATTCCAAGCAACCTGCTTGACAGAAGTCAATGTGAAGATGATCTTTTCAATTTGCTATAAGAATTTTTTTTGGGTGTAAACAAAAAATTGCTATGCTCTTCATATATGCATTGTCGAGCTTCGTCATGGTAAATAGGAGTAAACGATTTTTTAAAGACAACTTAATTTGCTTCTGGTTGCCGTAGGATTTATAGCTTTGAATTCGTAATAGTTACTGGTTCGGTTTCCAACTCACACATTTACAGTGATTTGGCGTGTTCTCTGAATAGGGCAAGCCAAACAGCGCGACTGATTAAAACACCTGACGGTTCGATGAAACCATAATACTTTGAACTGTGACACCTTTGTTTCTGAAACGCGCAAGTATGTGTGCATACATACACCAATCCCGGGGACGCACACACACATCCATGCATAACATATATATATATATATATATATATATATATATATCACCAGAATCGATCTGTAGCATCAGGAGTGTGCATGGAAACTCTTCGTCAAAGAGTCCACAGAAGAAGAACTACTGTGATTCGTTGATAATTCCTTTTCAACTGGACTGAGTTAACTTTAGGAACGAGCGAAGAATGCCCCAGAATATACATATGTATATATAGAAGTTGTAAGTGGTATCTGGACGATCGGTCGTGTCCTCCCGAGCAAATATGTTCACTCATTCAGGTATTACTTGCAATATATATATATATTTTTCACCAAAAACTTGTCCCGCCCCGGAAACGGCCAAAATGCATCCGAATTCATTTTGTGAAGCGCAAATTTTCGAGTGTGAATAAGCGAGTATTTTGCAAATCGTTCTTCACTACTGAACGTCTGAGGCCCTTATGAATGGCAAGAGTGAAGTTGGCCGCCGAGAGATTCAACGGGGAATATTTAGATCCGGAAGGAGGCAAATGTGTAAGAGTCATAGAAACGAGATACGAATGTCTTCATCCTGAAAATCGGTAGAGTCCAGCAGTGACGAACTGAGTTGCATCGAAGATTTTAAGCAGGCATGACTGATGATGATGCGTTTCCGGAAAACTATGTCGTCTTGACCGTACCAAGATGGTTTTAGACGGCTTCGAAGACGCGCGATGAACCCCAGTTATGCTGTATTGTTCCCGCCCCTATCACTTGTACTAGTGTCACCGATGTGTGCACAAGCTAATTCAAAGAACATGCCTGACTTGCGGAAATACTTCATGGTGAGAACTAAAGAGAGGTTGTTACCTTTCACTTATCAAACACAGCTCAATCCCAACTTCAGCAACAGCTTACACTATTCTCCAGCCAGTAAAGATGAAGCAGAGTTGCGCATCTATAGTCGAAATACGCGTTCGTCAAAATGACAAAACTACGCGAATGTAGCTTGTGCAGCGCAATGAGCGTTGTGAAAGATTTTCAAACAGGCTAAAAGCTGTATATAAATCTAAAATCCGTAGCCTGACCTTTGCGTGGTCCTAGCCCTGCTCGCTCTTTGGATGGTCAATTTCAAATCAATCAGATCGTCATAACATACCTCACGATCTTCAAATGAGCCATGACAGAATGCCTCATGCAGAAGTCCGCCGGGATTTCGGTTAGATAAATCTATGATGATTTCTGATCTTAGTATCTTTAAGGGTGCGTTAGTCGTATCGATGGACGCAACACATTCAATTGGCTTAATTCTAGAACTGCTTTGGGTTTGTCCATCTTTTGTTGAACTCCACCGCCGGCGATCTTACGTTGATGCGGATCTACCAACACATGCATCATGACTCGTTTTGGAGTGTGCAGATCGCTGACATCCACTGTTGCCGGTCTCCAGTACATGGATCGACTAATTCGCCCTGATTCGACAATGCTTATTCACGGAAAGTAACGTGGATTCCAGTTTTCCTGCATGAAAAAATCAGTACACGGTGTGCTTCGTTCACTCCCAATGTTCGTTCTCTTTTTCCCGATCAGCCTATCCATCTAAACCGGGCTTCATCAGCTCACAACCATATTGCTGAACTTGCCAACTATTTGGGTGATATTGTTGAAAGAAAAAACTGAAGTGGGCTTTTTGCTTTTCCATCTGCGGAAAGGATCCTCGACGGTTGTCATTTCCGATCAGAAAGTTTTGACACTATAAAGTGAAACGAAACGCTATTTACCGTTTACTATATCAATATTTTGTCAACCCTTCTCAAGAATTTTGTTGTTGTTTTGGCAAGCTGGCTTAAAAAAAAGACTAAAATTCTCTGTCGAGAACTGTCAATGAGTGGCTATGGATCTACCATACCACTAAACGAGCAATCAATTAAACTGTATGATCAATACGTGTCAACATGGGAAAAGATTCCTCACAAAATACACCCCCTGTGTGCGATATTCCCTGAATTTGTTGTCCCCACATCTCCACACGATCCAATTTTCGCCCCATACTCTCAAGAATCAAAACCCTTTGGAACTGCACTGACCCTGATTTAGCATCAAACTTGACAAATCGCGACCGTGAATGTTTTAGCCGACTTATTGAGAAACTTACCATAAGGGCTCAAATCAATCGACCGAAGAGTTTATTTTTCTTCGTTTTCACAAAGTGATGAGTGTAACCGGTTTATTATTTTCCGCTATCGTGATATTTTTGTACACAGAAGTCTATGCAGTGCAATACAACACAGTATCATTTGTCTTTTACTTCTTTTATTAATGAAACAACAATGTACATCAATTTTCAGGAAAGGGGACGCGGCCAGCAGAGGGCTGCCAAGTGGGGAAGTTGACCGGCGGTGAGATGATTCGAACCCACGACCTTATCCGTTTGGCCACCGCTGGCCAATATGAAGGGATCGTCCGAGGGCGTCCCCACTGGCAAAAACTACACGTCCGAGCTATCCCGATTAGAGATCGTCGCAGGCTTCAGTCGGCCAATGTGCAAAGGCTAAGGCATCCCTGATTATCCTGGTCCTGGAGCACGAAAATTTCGAAGACTGTGTGAGGTGATTCGATTGTTGTTTTTTCAAAAGCCAGAATAACCGAACAGATTACTGCACGTATCTTTGGACCGTACTGAATGTTTGGACCTTGGTACTTATAATCCGCACGCCGATGTGTCCAAAGCAGAATTGAGTGCACATGTTTGTTTCCTCTACCAAATCAAAATTCGGCATTTCATTTCGCAATCCGAGTGTTCCGCACAATCAACCGAAATGTGCAAATCCATCGGAATGATTCGGATTTACGCGTGGATGCCGTTCGAGCACATCTATTATGCTCGCTTCATTAGCTCTACTAACCAGGCCGGAGGGAATTCAGTCATTTTACTTAAAAACGATGGGTTATCCAACGGAATTACATGAGCAAACGGGAATCTCCACTGTTGTTTGCTATAACATGATCATTCAGTGAGTCGACTGGCAACCACCAGTTTGACTTTATAACCACTGTGATCATATATTTTGATTTTGGAGATTCAATGTAAAGTTACGTGTGAAGGTATCGCCGCGCTGCAAATCAGTTCATGAGCGGAGAAAGTAAACAGTCAACCAGAAAGACAGACTTATTCCTATCCAACGCTGCAAAAGTGGGTTGGCCTGAGTGCAACGATAAGTCTGTGTATCCATCGTTGCACTGGAAATGTTACTCACAGACAAACCCCCTCGACCCAGACACATCGTAAACACAAACTTTGCCAGAAGGAAGTTGACCGGATGCGAGTATTTTTTTAGTTCCCAAGTATGCCCAGACTATAGCACTTCAAGACTGAACTTAGAGAAAACATTTAAGTGGGAAGCTGTAGAGCGGGAATCAGAAACCATAAGTCTGATTGGTAAACCTCGATTGCTTTTGCTACCTATCATTGGTCAATTGAGCACATCAGTCACGAACCCCTTATTGGTACCGGTCTCATAATCTATGCGAAAAGCACTAGAACAGACCTTAGTGGTGCATCGTGTGTGCTAACAGACAGACCAGGTCTGATCCTGTTCTTTTCACGAGGAGTGTGAGAAGACCGGTGATCGATGATAGGCTGATGACGGATGAGATCGATTGAAAAATGAGATACACCAAAGCAGAGTGAGATTTAGTCTAGGCATTCAGTCTCAAATTTAACCAAGAATTTCTCATTTTCAGTTTATAGCTTCCCTTTTCAATGTTATTCTTCTGAAATCATTCTTTAGATGGTACAGAAAGCTGTTCACTTCAGTAGAGGTCAGGCCTCAGTTATTATGTTGAGAAAGAAAGACCGCACGAAATTTGATGGGTGCAAACTGTTTGTCCTTGAATCCACCAGACCGGTGGTATTCAAAATCATTCAAATCAATAACTCGTTGTATTTGTTTGAACGCCTAGTTTACCCAGGCAAGATATTCATATTGTATTCAAGTCTTCCAAATATAGCACCCTTGGATTGTGACAGTTTGAGAAATGTTCCTTGAAATATTCCAATTTTTTTTCGCTGGTCACCTTGTTTAAGGAATAATAACCACAGAAAGTCACGGTTTGTGGAATGCTCCCATTTGTTTAACAACTTGTCTCAATGAAATAAGACACAGATGGGTTCTTCAAAGTTAGTACTTGGATGGCTGGGAGTTCAGTACACCTGTGTGATCAGAGCCGAGCTATCTAGAGCCAAGCGTTAAAATCGCCCATCGATTGATATCCAAGGTGTGAGAAAAACCATGGGCTTGTGTTGGAAAGTTAGTGCACAGACTGACTGGTAGGTGATGTATAAAAGTCTGTTGATAAACGAGGAGGCAAGTATTCAAGGAACCGAGGGTAACACAAATTACTCTGAGATGAAACATTTTCTCGTTTACCGCGAGACTACACGAAATGGCTTGAGAACAGGATTCTTCGGTACGATCACCTGTGTACGGGTTACAGACGGAGAAGGAACTTTTGAAACTAGGGTAGACATAAAATGAAGCAGACCATTAGGGTTTTATTCTTTGCTCACGGGGTTAAACAATGACGCCCGGGACTGGAAGTTTCTTCAGTAAACCAGGAAGCCACGAATAATACTCACTATACGGGTGAACATGTGTAAAATTCTAGTGAAACGGTGCTGAATTATTGTACCTTTCCTAATCTGGAACGGAATCTCCTGCATTTGCCCTCGGTGTACTTACGATGGAAAAGCTGCTGTGTGTTGTCACCTGAAAGTAAGTTGTTGCACAGCGTTTCAAAGGTTCAGACGAGAAAACCCCGCATTACAAACAATGCAGTCCTCGGTTTGCTTGGATGACATCATCATTCAAGGTGTGATTCGTCGAGGGACGCAAGTTACTGGGTATATTATAAGACATGAGATTCTACTGACTGTAGATATTGCAGCAAATCACCTGGGTAGAAGTAGTATTTCTACCTTCCAATTCTAAATCAGTCGCCAAACCTGTGAACCACGGGGCAACTTCTCTTTCAAAAGCACATTCCGAAGGCTTCTGCTAGAGAATGCTTCGTAGATAGTATCGAAAAAAGGGGTAGAAAATGATAATCTGGGAGTTTTAAGTTTTGAAAGCGATTCACTTCATTAGTTTCGTCCGGAATGAGGTACACCATGACGTCGTAGTGAAACACTTAATTGATGCATAAATGGAAACAAAAGACACAGGGTCGATAATGTAGATAATCGATAGACTACAATTAATGACTTACTTCCGGAAGATGGTACTCAATAACTTGGCAACACTGACATTACTGAGTAAGTTATATTTCCGTACCTAGGGTTAGAAACAACAAATTTGATACAGTTGTCCATCATTTAAGTAACGAGAAGGTGCGCACTAGTTACCAGAGAGTGGTTTCCGTTCCATCTTTCATGAATCTGATTTCGAGTTTGTCAACAAAAGCGGGTTCGATCGTCTTAGAACTGTCTTCTTAAAAAAGGCGTCTTTCCTAACTGGAATTAATCTACAACTAGTCAGAAATACTACTAACTCTGACTAGAAAACCCAAGTTGACCGAGCATAAATGTCGGGATTTAGAGTGGAACTCATATATTTATTAGAAATAACAGGTACACATCCGTGCCTGTGTAACTATCGCATGCGTCATCGTTTGACTGGTCCAGCTCGTTAGTTGGCTTTCTGGATCACGTGATTAAACTCGGTTCGCAGTGCAGCACGGATCACTCATGCTAATAGTCTGGCACCGACTACTGACTGACTCAGTCGGTTTGCCTTCCCCATTTCCGCCGTCCACTGGTGACTGCGCTCCCCGGGTGTTGGCACCTAATGCGACAAAAATATTACAGGCCAATTTGGCCTGGTGAGACCATCTGAAGGATACCGCCAGACCCCGTGGTCGACCTGAATCTCCACTGGTAAGACTGCCACTGCGTGATCTTTGACCAGGTGAGTTGTCCTCGTCGATGCCCACTCATTGGCAAACATGTGAGGCTCAACTGCACCCCATCACGTGTGACGAGAAATTCTGTAAGCAAACAGCTGATCGAGTATGATTTCGTATTAGCCCCCTCTGGTTTGGTTTACGCTACATATCACGACATTGGTCTTGGGAAAAGGGTCGCGTGATTTCCTCACATAGAACGTGGTCACACTCAGTTACGGACAAAATATTAGTAAGTTTGCACGATTCGTCTCCAGCACATTCAAGGTCACATCAAGGGAGTGTCGTCGGAAAAACGTTCCCTGTTGCTGTAATAAATCATCCACGTTCTATTTCAAATAAATCAACAAACCGGAAATATTGTTACAGTGGTCCCTGAAATAGTAATACAGAATTCTACCGATGGATACGGGCCGATCGCACGGACTGGGATGGCTACGACTCTACACACGCCACTAAATGCAACGCAAATGCTACAGGAGTTGGAAAATGCTTTAGGGTTCATTTAAAATTTTTGTTTAAACATAAATCTTGAAGATTGCTTGTTGGTAGACTAGCTACGGAACAATGTCAGTTGGAGCGGGTTTATGCTTCTCGTCCATGTGTCTCCTTAATTCCGATTGGATAGTTGTTTTCTTCTAGTGAAGCAAACATGTACTGGGTTGTATCTAGTGTCTGCTGGAAGACTCCGCAAATATCCCAACGAACCTAGTAAAAGGAAAAATCGTTGCCGGGTTAGGTACATCTTTTGACCCCAGTGTTAAAGGCATCCGTGAGGGTTGCCACTTATATTATAGCTCATCAATTTACACGTCACGTGTTCGCTGGCGAGAAGCGTTAGTGAAAATGTTTATTTGTTCATCTTCCTGTCGAGACCAAGGGCAAAAGCAATTAGGTGTAGTGTACGGATAGACATGCTCACTGCGCTTAGGCTGATTAGATTTTCCATCATTTTTTACTTCCTAGATCAGGGCAAATGTAAATTAAATCACACGGCCGACTGTCCCGGTACGGCAGTGTTTCGTCTGGACTTGGATCCCCTTTCAACAAGCACTCCATTTCGTTAGTGGTGGATTGTGAAAAAGAGTGCAATTTTGCGCACGTCAAAGTGCTGAATCCAAATGACACCATTTCCATGGCGAATAAGCCTTCGTGCAATAGATTAACGACAGAATGAAAGTCCAAGCTTGTGTTCAAGAACTGTTCAAGGGTGTATGATTTCTTGGCAGTAGTCGATCTTTCAGTGACAGGGGAAACCGTCAGTGGTGTCTGAACTTCCAGTCACTTAGCTGTACTCCGTGACAATCTTTACGGGTGCCCAAATTCCAGACTTAAATTCGTGTTTTCTGACCATCTCGAAAGAGTCAAATCACACTTGTGTTGTCATCAAAGAAAGCAATTTGCCTTTGCTTGGCCGTCGGCTGGAATATATCGATCAAAATTAGCAAAGTGTGGAGTGAAAAACAGCCATTTTGCAGTTTATGGATCAGACGCCATGGTATGTGAATGCACCATCACTGTTTATTAGCTTTGTTTAACCGATCTATGACCATATCCCACAGAAGAGTAACGGAAACGCGAAACTCATAATCAGCGGTGTATAGCTCTAAGGAAATCTGTGAGAAATACTGTGGTGATACCGATTACTGTCCAAGCATTCTTTTTGAAGAGTTTAAAGGGATATCTGACGGGAAGAAAATTTAACTTAATTGATTCCCATTCGTTAGTGAACTGCCCCATTGCAAACTCCAAACGGCGAACCTGTCTTCTGTCTCGCTCTCTAAAGCAAACAGGAACCAAAGGGTAAAAGAGCTGAATTTTCTCTTCCTAACACACGCTCACTTGATACTGCAATAGAGGTTATCCCCACTTGTGGCGTCCAAGATTCGGATCGGATTCCCGAACATGGAGCAACTTGGTCGACGATAGTCAAACCAGTAAACTCGTGATGCTTTTACGTGAATTCCTCGAGCTAAGATCCTCCAGCGACTGATCCCTTCCCAATTTAGCAGTCTTTTCATGAACGCAACTTCTTTTCGGACAAATTGCTCATCTGTTTCGTGCTGATTAAATGGAAGTAAAAATACAAATATTTTGAATAAATTGAATACAACTCGACTCGACTAGACTCTATACCAAAGTTCGAGCAAATCCTAAAACAGCAAACCATTTGAAATCTTCACCAAGGTCACTGATAAGATCGATTAGAAAAGCGTTGACAATCACTGGATCCAAGTAGTTTCTCAAAATACTGTTGTTTCTAATGTGAATATGAGATCACTCGAATTAGTATCAGCTAAATGCCACCTAAAAATGAACTGTTGTTTAGCTCCGAATGCGAATTGCATGCCAGTCGTTCTTATGCTGCTTAGTTCTCAATTGTCGCAGGCTGTCTAGAATTTGGCCGTGTCTGGCATTTGCCAACTGCACTTGGACTGCCTCAAACGTCTGAGGTTCTTTAAATTTGAACCGAAAACCTCATTATCGTTTTTTTTTAATTTTTTGCCTCTTTTTTCCGGTCAAAGGTGACAAGCTGCGAGAGCTGTCAAAGAAGCACACTGACCGAGGCTGGAAAGACTCAAACCGGTGACCTTCCGGTTCAAATGCTGTGATTTTGACTGCTGAACTAACGCCGTTCCAACTGTGTTGCGAAGGCGAAAGGTACATGCTAGTGTCCGGACTGTGGCGGTTGAACTGTGCACACTCGGTACCGGGAAATGAAGTTCGATTTTTCACAGTCGCTTTTAACTTCACTTGCGGCTCATCCTTTTTCCCATGCACTCCGTAGTCATACAACCTGGATATGAATATGACCACCAAATAATTAATTACGGGCCAACAACTGTTGTCCCCTT
This sequence comes from Fasciolopsis buskii, assembly GCA_008360955.1. Taxonomy (NCBI): domain Eukaryota; kingdom Metazoa; phylum Platyhelminthes; class Trematoda; order Plagiorchiida; family Fasciolidae; genus Fasciolopsis; species Fasciolopsis buskii. The sequence continues at coordinate 175,682 of LUCM01005954.1, forward strand.
ATGAGCTGAAGGAAAGTACTAGCTGGTCCGTAAAGTGCGAAGCTGCTGTGTTTCAGTCCCATAAATCATATGCCAGTGAGGAGGGGTCATGTCAGACAAGCCCAGCTGCACTCAGGTGAAGGACGCATGGGTTAAAGACCCGAATGACCTCAAGGCAGAAATCAGGGTGAGGAACCAAGCCCTCGATCTGGCTATGGAATGAAGAAAAACGATCTACGTTTTGTGATACGTTCAGAGGCGAACAGAGGAGTCGTTTGAAATGAAGATCAAATATGTGACACGGGGCTCGAGAGACAGAGTAAATCGGGAGTGAGGCCTATTCTGTCCGAAGATATGTAAACCGTTCGAGCATAACAAATAAACGAAACGGTTGTGTTCACCAGCTAGAAGCTATTCTGATCCTCCTCCCTTCATCAAGCCGGGTGGGGTCGAACTTGAATCGAGATTACCGACCGAAAGGGCCAGATTCACTGATCGTGCTAATCGGACTTTAAAATCACCCTCGTCAGGTTTTTTCAATCACGAAGACATATTTCAACGTAGTTTCACTAGGCCCATAATTCCAATAAAATGTCCTAAAATCAAGTCATGAGTTAGCCTAAAATTCACCTATTGAAAGAATGTTTATTTTTTTCTCTCAACTACGCAGCCTTGTTGGACTCAATAGGGGAAATAAACGATTAGAATGATAACAATCGGCAATATGTTTCATGTGGAACTATTGTGAGAAGGGGAAACAAACGTGCTGCCTTGGATACCAGAACTTACGTGACAGATTGCTATCTTTTTTGTGCAAAATTTTGCCGTCATAGCAACCGGCAATTTAAACAACTGTTTTCATTATACAATAACGATATAATCGATTAGAATTATCATTATACTGTCTCGGCTATTCGATCACATGGAGGGAAGTGAAAAATGGAGATAAATACCTCGAGAAGCAACCACGATTTCGGATAACAAAGTTAACAAGACTTATTTTGTTCACAATAAACAAATTCATTCGGAATATTCTAACAACGATGAAGATAATAACTTCGGACAAATGTGACAGCTCAGAAAAAGTAATTCAGATATCCTGACATAATGAATGTACGAAATCTCTGCCTATTTTGGGCATAAAAATGCCAGCAGAAGAAGAATGAGTTTCACGTAAATCTTTGTGATATTAATGACATCAGAACAGAACATCAAAACAATAAATTTCAAATTACAAACTCTTGGAAAGTTTGTGTGGTAATAATACAGTTAGAAACAGAAGTTTTGACAAATTTTGTACCCATCTGAAATTAAAATCTGCAACTCCAATTTAACATGGTCTATTCTTGGCTTCATCACCTCACGGGTGAATTTGACAATCCCTTTTGGGCATTTGAAACATTCGTGCGAATTCTCAGCCGGTCCGGGTTTGACCAAAAATGCCACCATGATGCTTTGGATTCCAATCTACACGATTCCCGTTAAAAGTCAGTAAAGTGGCCGTTTTCGATCGTGAACTGTGTGCCGAAAATCTATATCCCTTGCTAGTTGGGGTCACATGTGAAGTCAAAATTGGATTGGAATTGATGCATCCTTCAGATGGAGTGTCTAGGATGTTATGAATCACTTCGTTATTGATAGAGAATGACTCCCGTCTGTCGGTGGCGTCTTGTTCATCGATAAACCTGTATTGCGCATATATATATATATATATATATATATATATATCCCACAGCGCCAGTTTTACTTACCAAAAATGGCCCACTTGGCACTCACATTCAAGGCCCAGCTGCACTTGAGCGAGTCAGGCTTCTGACCCATTCAAGATTTGAGAATAGGTTGAGGACGTTTCGCCCCCAATACCTCTAATCATTCGCTTTACCGGATAAAACTGTTTGTTGCCCAGAATTTCCCAGCTATCCTGAGGGAAACTTCGGAGGGAACCAGCTACTAGATGGTTCGATTAGTCTTTCACCCCTATACTCACTTTTGACGATCGATTTGCACGTCAGAATCGCTGCGGTCCTCAACCAGAGGTTTTTTTGGTTTCAACCTGCGCAAGCATAGTTCACCATCTTTCGGGTCTCA
>LUCM01005954.1:187690-220304 GCA_008360955.1 Fasciolopsis buskii
CATCAGCGACTTATCAACTACCTCCCACTGTCATCTGTTTAAGTATGCTGATGATGTTTCTCTCTCTCTCAAACCGTTTCGAACAACGATGATTTTCAAAGATTTTCCAACAACCTATCTTCTGTTTACGATTTTTCTGCACGAGCTGCTTTCAAATCCAGCAACATGTTTTGAATGTCTGTTCTCTGTCTCTCGGTCAGCCAACCCATCAGAAACGTCTTCCATCAATTCAAAAACACTTACCAGGGTTGATTCTGTGAAATATCTGGGAGTTACTATTGATAAAGATCTGAATTGGATTTCTCACATTTCTACCTGTGTAAAAAACCTCCGACGGTTGTCATTTAAAGTCAGGAATTTTCGACACTACAATGTGAAACAAAACACCATCTCCCGATTTGTATACCAATGTGTTTTTCCAATCCTTCTTTACTATTCTCTTGTTACTTTTCCATGTTTACTTAAAAAAGACTTTAAAATTCTTCGCTGGAGGCTATCAATTATTAGCCATGTGTCCTTCATGCTACTAACTTTGTTCTTCAATCTATGTGATCAACACTTATCAGTATGGGAGAAATTCGCTCACAAAATTCTTTCAGATCCCACACATCCTCTGCACAATGATCTTTCAAAGTGCCGGTTTCATATTTCAACGCGATCCGCTTTTCGTTGCATGCCCTCTAGAATCAACACCTGTAGAAACTTCACTGTTCCATATTTAGCACGCATTTTGACAAACCGCGACCATATTTCAGCCGAATACCTGAACAGCTTATCATGATGTGCTTTGATTATTCCTCGATGAGATTTCCTTTCTATATTTTGACAAGGTGATAGGTGCAGACTGTTTCATATTTTATTTTTTACCCTCACGTTGTTTGACTGAAATGCGACATTGTTTTTTGTACGCGAATTTCCATGCAATACAATGCAATACATGTTCATACAAATTGTGGACAGTCGATGTGGCTACCAACGTCTCCAACCCATTTACCCCGTACCGTCAAACGGAGCCGCGAGTATAGAAAACCTCATCCCACCGATCACATGTCAATCCGAGACCAGAATCTCTCACTTGCACATGGCCTGGCAAAACTCACCTCGATTTTGGTAGGGGTCGCAAAGATGATCGCACCACTTTATCGGGATGCCTTTCGGATTGATTCGACTCGAGATGTTAGTGTAGGCCTGCACATCTGGCAATCCTTTTCTCGCCTGTGCAGGTCCGCTCCCTGTTCCCGTTGCATATTCACTCTTTTCAAAGAAACATTCAACTCTGAGTAGAAAAGGCAGCAGTCAGTTGGGCTGGCCTTGCTGTTTAAAGCTGAACAATGATGACGATCACGGTGACACTATCGGACGGCTTAGTTTGTACTAAAAGCTCACTGTAAGGTCACTCACTGTACAGGGGAGGAAAGCAAATTTATGTATGACCACTAAGTGCGGCAATGGTAAAATGCGCCTCAGAGTCTATTCCCTGCAATTTTTCACTTCCAGCTGATCGACTGTCCAATCCGTTTTGGTTGGTAGCATGGGACAATGTGTACTGGTTACCAAGATAGGCAAAAGACTCTTATCAAATCCCCAGTTCTGTTCTACTCTGTTTGTTGATTTCGTTCCAACTTGGGTGGGGCGGAAGAGGCGAAATTTACTGTGGTGCATGATTCCTTGCACTAAACCACAAACTTACTTGTGATACACATACCTGTTGGCTCCTTGGCGATAGTATGAGACTTTAGGGGTCCAAACATGAATGATAATCACACAAATATGCTTTTTGTTCCTCTATTGATTGCTGCATTACACACCTGCACCGATTCACGAGAGAGCCACTATCATTGAACGGTATCGGGGCAAATAAGTGACCAGCCGCCTTTACGCCCAAATGTCCCAACGTTGTCGGCTAGTCATCCCCATTTTAGAATGGATAACATTAATAATAGTGGTCCATTCTTCTTTCTTTTTCCTTCTTTACCGAAAAATGACAATATTTTTGGGGAAAGGGTCGTGATTAATCAAAAGATACCGTCTTGGATTGTGACTGCTGGTGAAAGCTGTCGAACCTGTGAGTTTTACGATCAAATACCAAAATGTTAACCACACAAACGAGGACCCTGATCAGTAGCAATACGAAAAGAAATTACTTTAAAAAATGCCGCGGCTTTGATCAAGCTGTTGGTGTGTAGGCGACTGGTTGGTTGGTTGTGCATGCTTTCTAATCTCAGGGTTAGTGTGGTAAGCTCAAGAGCAATCCGCTTGAGACAATGGACTATGGTTTCAAGGCTACTATTGACTGGCAACTAGTTATTGATAACTGCGAAGAGGCAGGGATGAACAGAAAAACTATCAGCACATTCTACTAGTCGGAAGGAGTTCGGCCAAAGATATTTCCGTCTGATTAATGAGTATGTCCACCTGAGTTGCAAACAAATCTTAGTACCACTCATAATGGTTTGGATGGGATTACGCAGCCTCAGCATGGATTAACTTTAACATCTGTTACCACTTCGAGCCTTCGTATTGCTACTACGGGAGACAATTTGTCAGCCTCTCTTGTGCTTACATTCTTGCTGGTCACCCTAGATACGATTGGGACATATTTAGCAGCCATACTGTTCAGGAAATGGTAAGTTTTCGCATGACAAGAATTCTTGCAAAAAGCCACAGCAGTTTGTATGTAATCTTGTGACATGGCACGTGCCCCCACAATTAAGTGCAGTCAAAGCCTTGTCTTCTTGTCGCACATTTTGCTCCAGCAAAAGAAAAAGGATCAGATTATTCAAATCTTGAATAATTTAGAAACCAGAAGGGAGTTGATCTGTGATTGAAGTAACAAAATTGCTTATGACTAAACCTCTACATGGACCTCGTAAATTACTCCTAGTGTGGTTTGGGCAGCCGCGTATTATAAAACCCACGAGGTAGTCAAAGGTCATGAATAATGAATGATGGGATGGAGAAGAGATCTAAAACAGCACATTTGCCCGGATTAGAGGCGGTTTTCTCCAAGACTGTCAGGATATCACCAGGAGCAACTTTTTTGAATCATAAATAAAATTGTCACAGCCGGTGATCATCCTGACCACGATCCTGGGACGCAAGGTTCGTCGGAAACGCGCATTTACACGGGCTATTGTGGCTGCAGTACTTTACCCACGCGCTGCGCCCACTTGTGTAGTCGTAATGTGTTGATGTCGGTCGTGTGCTTTACCGAGTTGACCAACTCCTTTTTATACACCTAAGTACCACGGTAACTACCACCCCGTTTGTCGTGAAATTAATTACTATCGGTATAAGCAACCACATTTTTACCTTTCATTTGCGTTGATAATGCGAGAATGAGCAACCCACCTTTCTTTTGGTTTGTGTATATTCACGTCGGCTTGCAAATTCCAATTGGGCGAGGTACAATCAACGAGCCGCATCCCTCCTGTCCATTCCGTGTGATTGAGTGAACACTTCTGGACATTCAGAAGGATTGCTTTCCTGCAGAATTATCCTTATACAGATTTAGCACAGTCCACTCAGAGCGGGACACGGTTGTCCAGTTCTATTTGTGGTGATTTTATTGCTGTTATTACTATAGATTCTACCTAGGGATGAAAAACGACACACACGTATTATTCATCAATGTCCTAATCCGCTTCCCAGTTTACGGCATCATTAGTCATTTTGGACAAAACTAGTTCAAAATTTTCCTACTCAAAAAGACAGTAATCTGTTCCGTATGCATTCACCAGTTGCACGCGACATACCTCGCCAACTCCGATTGTTGATAACGATCCCTTCTGTTCTGTTTCCATGCATTTTTGTTGACGGTTGATTGCAACTCAACTGCAGGGTCATGATGAAGTCTTCAGGCTCAACTTCCAGATATGGGATATTTTGCTAAAAATTTGATCCGAAAGGAGTTGAACTTAGTTGTGCTAATCCCTCGGTCACGATGTAAACATGACGCTTGCGAGGTTCGTGAGTATCTGTTTGTTATTTCAAATTAATCTTTTAAGTTAAGTCAGATGATCTTTTGTGATTTGTGGTTCACAGTGGTAGTACTGATATGCATGCGGCATCTCTGAATGGAAAATCATAAAACAGAATGATCTTTTGCTTTTCTGAAGATAGCAACTTGCCCGCAGATGAACAGTGGAGAAATTTCAAGGTTTAGCATTTGCTTTTCGATAGACTAGGATAGAGATTATATGGCCTGCTTCAGCACGCCCGTGGTCAATTGTGTGAGATATAAAGATGCTTGACTTGGCTGACATTGAGCGGTCAGCCACGTGACCAGTTCACCTGTTCAAGTGTCCGCATCATAGTCAGACTAGGGTGTGCGAATCGATCCAGGTCAGGTCTTGTATGCGAAGGTGCTCAACGTGCGTGGATGTATTGTGATCTGCAAAGGTGAGGTGCCGCAGGAACGAGCGGATGTACTGTGGTAAACTACCACTATTGCGTGCTGTTGCGTTGTATTATCTTACCTCGTCTACATTCGATTGTGCGATCACGTTTCAGTGAAACATTTGGCTCTTTAGACTATTAGAAGATAGCATACGGAACAACTGACTTTTTACTGCTGCCTCGGAAGGTAAAAATTGGAGAGAAAGGATAGGACCGTGCACAGCCAAATGCGTATTAATCAAAATCAGCGGTCTAAAAAGGATTAAAATGGGGCTTGGATTAACGAACTCGGTAAAAAATTTACAACAGACAACTCGACAGGTCGGCGTACCGGATAGAAGGGAAGCAGTCTCTTGGAATAATCTTATATTTGGCGTGGTATGTAAACACGAAGGGCACTGGTTATTGGACTCGCTGAAATCATGGACTGATACTGACTGCTGTGGAAATAACCGTGACCACTACCATGTTGTGATTTGTACTTCAGTCATGCCAGAAGTATGTTATTAGTGATCTTGCCAAATTAATCCATTAACAATATTGCAATCGAATGATTGGCGTAGTGTCACCAGTTCTATCGTAATTAGGTTTGCAGCATCATTATTTTGGTACAGATGATTCACCATGCGAAATTAAAAAAAATATTTTGGAACGCTCGAAATGTGACGTGCTTGCTTTGAAGAAGTATCCGGCCAAAACAAATCAATACTTTTATCTTTTATCTTTTACTTCCTTTTACAAAAGGAACAACAATGCACATCAATTTTCAGGAAGGGGTCAAGGCCAACAGAGGGCTGCCAAGCGAGGAAGTTGACCGGCGGTGGGGGGATTCGAACCCGCGACCTTTACGTCCGAAAGGCACGACCTTATCCTTTTGGCCACCGCCGGCCGCTTGTTGGAATCATTCTCGTCGTAATCTCAGATCCTCTTGGTATTTTATTTGTTCGTTTACCGATTTTGTGCAATGTTGATACCGTCTTTGTCAGAGATAGTGAGGAACTCCGCAATCTGCTCCCGAATCTCCGTTTTGTTTAGGACATTTGGTCACAGCAACTGTTTGGAGACAATTTACCCTCTGATCTTGATAACTATCGTGATATATACATTTGTCGTTCACATCTGTCCGGACAGATTATATCATCATCTGAACTAAGTTTGCACTTTTCCGTGTTGCTATCTTCACCCGAACATTGACCTTCTTCTGATCCCCACTTGCTCTCATATTAATTCGTAAAACCCAGTTACTGTGTGATAAGCTACCCGCCTCCTCGTTTGATTATCGGGTCTTCTGATCACCCTACTTCGCCTCGCGATTAACTTCGGTTGCTCATGTGTCTACCCCTTCGCGCTACAGTCTCGTCACTTCCCATCTAAGATACTCCAAACGCTTGACTGCTCGTCTGTGTGCTTGTGTGTGTGATTGATCCGTTTCGATGGTATGTCCGCCTGTTGAAGTTTAATGTGGCTTGCCTCGGGGCTGTCATCGCGTCCACTTCCTCGGTGTTGTTGAGATGTGTAATTGTACCTAATTTAATTCATCTACCTGATAGTATATGCTGATTGCCCAAAATGTGCTCTCTGGTAAAGATACGAAGTGCTTGGTCACTGAGTTACTCAATGACTGGACGAAGTTCCGTTACAATATCCACGCGAATACCTTGTAAACAAGATCCAACGTGATTTCCAGTAATCGGAGTCTGTTTACTGTCTTTACTTGTACAGTATGGAGTCGGGGCTATTCCAGTACCTGGATGTGATTAGTGCTCAGGCGTTAACTCAATCGATTGGAGTTAGAGTCACTATGTCACTCAAAAGTCCTACCCATAATCATACAGGAAATCCAATTTGTCAAAACCTACTCCCAGTTCAATTAGAAGTCTATCGAATGTGCAGAATCCATACCGCTTTGTTCTGGATGTAACCAAGTTCTGTTCATATCGAGCCCCTCGACGGAAGATTGCAGGCCATTTTGAGCTAAAGGGTACATCGAATACGTGGGTAATTGATTGATTAGAGAAGCCTGTTAAGAGTGAGTAGAAGAATAATTAAACTTTAGGTTTCATTCAATTTAAAACTAAGGAACAGAAGTTGGAAATCGATGAAAGAAAAGAGTAACGTGAAACAGAAAGATATGAAGAACTATTGATAAAACCTGAACGTGATGTTGTTATCGGTAGGTAATTCTGACGGGCGAACCCATGTGTGACCGACTGTGGATCGTCAGAATGACGCTTGATTCCACCCCTGGCGTTCTCGAAAGGCTGAAATGCGTGTATCCTCTGTTGAATGTGATTAAAAAACCTCACTTTGCTGACTTAGGAATCCTAGGTCGTGAGAGTTGCTCGAGTTCGGAACATCGGGTTTTTGATCATATATGAGCCAGTGGATGTTGGGTAATACAACTCAGAAAATCTGGCTACTCGACCAGCTGGCCTAATCACAGTTACCACTGACTCGGTGTGGGGTATGTTGGACTTTCCATGATTCTATTGCTTACATCAGTGAGCTGAGCATCGACAATTCACATTGAATTACTTAGTAGAAACTCTTGGCTATCACCTTTCTCGTTGACAGTCAAACATGCTTTCCAGGTTCGGACGGGTTGTCCGAGAAAATCAGATTGTTCGTTGATCAACTGCACCAGCAGAAAGATACCCAAGACGATCACTGTGTTCAAAACCCCGTACTGCATTGTATACCGGGTGTAGAAGTCTCCGATCTTTCGGTCGCCACGGTCAGTCTTTTCCAGGCCCGGTTTTCAATTGGACGAATTGAATTAAATGCATGCAGACATAGAATGGCACATCACCTTTTCGATATACTCTAAGCCAGGTTCAATACAGAAGTATTAAACACAAAATACGAGTGTAGCCATAAACCCTTTTTGCAATTCAATCGAGGAAAGTCTTTTGGTGATGAGACCACACCTATCGTCGGAGATACATAGTGAAACTGGAAATTCGCCATAAAAACAATAACGGCGTTAACCGATTCATTGCGTGATCCAACAAATCAGGCATTTAATTAAAGATCGAATGAACCACAAACAGAAATGGTGACCTGATTTTCACTCAATTTATTTTTAGTCTGGATTGCTTACAAAGATTGGTAAACTGGTGTCCCGGGAATAGTTTTTCCCGTTGAGTTTCCGTCAGCACTGACTTGCTTTCTTATCAAACATTCGAGAATAGTTGGCATGTTATTATTAAATTCAGCCAACCACCTTCGACCATTACACCGGGTAATCAATGATCCCGGTATGTTTCTGGGTTTGGTCTTTCATGCTATGAAAGATATTGATTTTTGGCCAAGTTTGAATCCAGTTTTCTTAATTGTTTTAGGCTAGCTCCTCAGTTCAAGAATCGGACCATCGAGGAATCAGTAGTGGCATATAGGTCAAAGAATTTCTCACCGATCAACATTAGGTTCTCTTTAACAAGTTGCCCCATCCGCTTTTTCGAATGGTTGTGGTGATCAAAACATCCAAATAGGATGCAACAACAGCTTTCGCGAAAAACTGTTTTTGTAAACGCATGCGGATGACGATAGACATGTTTAGTCCCAATTTACTTAAGATATACTTGACATAATGAACAAGCTATTTGCCAGACAATACACATCCATCCATCTCCTCACCCCACCGCATCCCCCCAAGAAAAACAGAAAAACAGACAAAAAAACAAAAAAAGAAATGGTCAACACGTTGTACAGGAGTGAAACTCCCCTGTGAAATCATTTTTCCTCATAAACGGAACAGCGTAACCTTTCTCAAGTAAACACGCACTTCGGATGGCATGGAAAAATGTAACAACTAGAGTGGCTGTAGGGGCATTGTCATTCAATGATGAACGGGAAATTCGCATGACGTCAGATTACGATATGTGATCTGTTATGAATACCGTTAAAACTGCCTCAATGGTTGTTTTATGTGATCTTCTGACCGTTCAGCCTGGCACTTGGATAGCAAACGCTTCATCACCAATCGAGATGACGTCGTAAATGGGTGTGCGCAGTTGTTGGGATTTTTCTCTATTTATAAGGTTGTCACTGACTTTAACCTTTTTCTTCGATAACTCTGACTCGGAAACTGTGCATCGGTTTTCACTGGCCTCTACTGGTTTAACCTCTGACCGCGTATCAACCATCCAAGGTCAAATTTCGATCCATCAGAGGCCAGCGAAAGAAACACGCATAATTTCCGGGTTCAAGGACAAAGGCTATAAGTAGAAAAAAAACCATGTACTGAAAATATCGCCTGGACTGATGATGAAACACTTCCTACACAAACACTAATCTCATTGATCAAAACCCCGCGAAAACCATCATCCTGAGCTACGACCAACACGAGGTTTAGGATCCATTGAGGTCTCAGCATTTGTGTTCAACAAATCAAAACTATGACAGATCCGAATTACCAGGTGGTCAAATAGTATACCACAGTTGTTACATAGGACGTTCATTGAATCACTACTGTGCGGCTTTCACCGCACTGCTTATCTTAGTTTCTGGGAGGTTCCATCAAACGCGTCTTCGACGATCATGCGTGAATAACGAAATGATTTGACCTGGGAGTTCTGACGAAGCGTGTGGGATCCCTGCAGTGACCTTTGTGTTGGCTCGGTCCATGGACATCGTCTCGTAGCATTGCTGCCTGCGGATCAATCTTGCTTCTATAAATAACCATGGCAATTTTGTGTTACTCTAACGCATCTTTTCATTTTGATCTAACATTAATTGAAAACACAAGCTTCCAAGCATTAGGAACTCGAGTTATGTTATTCTATTCTCTCTTGGTAAATGAGTATTATTCACCGTCGGTTATTTTGCTGAAATCCCTTAGGCGGAGTGCTTATCCCATTCCTTTAGTTCGCTCAACTGATAATCAGCTGAGCTGGCGACGGATGACCCGGTACATTTTATCTGGTCTTTTTAACTATCTACCCCATTTGCATATGAATATCTCAGGACAAGCCATTGCCGGTTCAGGCAGTGGTCCGTGCCTTACATTGCTCATGGACATATCTCTCACCTGCCTCATATTGTTCTACGTTAATTTTGTATTGCTTAAGCTCACCTTAAGAGTTGTGCAGATTGACTCGTCATGATCGTTATCCTGGTCAGAGATCAATACAGCTCCGGATGCATTGCACTCCTCTCGCTAATCGATTGACTCTGCGAAAATGTCGCATGAGAAACCAAAAGAACAAAGACGGAATAAGTAGGCCAGCAGAAGAATCGACCAGCCAGTATTGATTATAGTAGACCAATATAGGCACTTAGCTCTTAACCAACAAACAAACCCTTTGTATCCTCTCAGCCTGGCTGTTCTCTCTATAGGTACAAGTAACGGTGATAATAGCGATTACCAATTGACGGGTCGAAGCCAGAGCAGACGTCTCTTCCCATTTTTGCCTTTCAAAACACTCCGTGAGTGCTCATTTGTTACGGGGACACTGTCAGCTCCGTATCACGTAATTCCGAAGGGTACATTTCCGAATCGCCCGCAGTCCACGTGACCGGATACTGTTCCTAGCCCTATCCCGACACCCATTCGAGGATAAGGAAGCGATTCTAAGTGACCTGCGCTTATGGTGCTGTGTGTCGTATCACTTTTAAGTAAGCTAAATTTAGTCGGACTGTAATGTTAGCAGTTTGGCCCACGTGGTTCTCGGATGATGGTAAGTAAAAATAGAAGACATTTTCTACTGAGTGTTGCACATAAATACGTAATTTCGACCAAAAACACTGGTACTTTGGAACATAAACCCGCAAAATGCAAGGTAAAGTCAGGACTCGTAAAGTTAGGATTGGAAGTGGCTACAGAGATGGTACTGCCACTGGAGAATTACCATTTGCTTACAACATGTCAGACACGGTGAGACAATAGGACATTTCAGGCAAATACCAGAAATGTGCACTAGTCCGAATGAACACTCTGTCACCGTACTGATTTGGCTGTCGAGGCCGAAACTCTTTCGTTAGCGCAAACGTGACTTGCAGCCAACAAAAATGATCGGTCCAAACGATTTCGCTGTTTTAAGCAATAGATAAACAATCTAGTGCTATTTTCGACCTAAAAATCAGGGGGATTTGAAGTCATGCTCCTTGGAACGATTAACTGAGCAAACGCGTCGAAAATGAAGTTTGCGAAACATGAAAATTGTACTTTGTGACTAAATAACTTCGGAGCATGACATCCCGGACGCAAAAGGTTTCAGTTTTCAAGAAATCATCTACTTGTCTCTTACATATGTGTCAGTACTGATCGGAGCAAACGTCCCAAGCCGTTCATCGATCTTCGGTACTGAAGCAAAATAAATCCGCTGCAACACTCTCATTCTGCACCAGGTAGTAAGAAGATCTATTCTAAATGCAAATGCATTCTCCCCTTCAAATGCCTCGCATCAAAATTTTTAAAAAATGACATCATATATAAAATTTAATCACCACAGCTGTTCCCATCCATGAAACGTGTGTAACATACACGGATCAGAGGCTCACCGGAAAAGGATCTCGATTTGCCATTCGAAACAGTGGGAAGAGAGCTCTTGGCTCACAGTCTGATAGACACAACCAACAACGTGTGGGGTGCTTACACGGTCAGAAACGAGAAGTCCCCGTACAGCCGGTCCCCGACACACGTGTACCGCAAACAAAAGACCCTGAGATTATACTCTACTTCGGTTACTTTTTGGGGAATCTAGATGCAACGTCTCGTCAGACTTTCTCAAATTGATTATCAATTCAATCGGTATGGTAAACGGAAGATGGATGGATTGAAATCGACAATCACGTGAGGTTTGCAGGCTTACATCACACTAGATAAGATAACATTCCATTTCAAGCACTGTAGAGAATACAAGGACATGCAAAAACACATCAAATTCCAATGAAGTGGAAACAAATATTCTACTCCCGACAGAAACCAACGAAGCGTGATGACCACTCAAATAGAAGTATTTTCACTATCGTGAATAGAATGCAATTTACTGAACCTAATCCATCTGCTAGGGAGCATTGCTAAAATGAATTTTAAAAAAAGCCCTGCAATCTTTGTGGTACATGCAAAACTTTCCTACTCAGCAACAATGCTTATTTGAAATTGATGAGAATTTGTCGATGTTTTGGCCACTAAGACCAAGGTTGCCTGGAAAACCGCTCTTGTGAAGGTTCATTTGTGAAACTTTGCGGCCGGTGAATCCGTGATTGAATTTTGGTGCCGATTTGGTTTGCTATCTCCGATAGTTGTCAATAGAACTTGGAGTACTACAGTTTATTTTGCATGACCATTAACCTTGGACCTACATGTTCTGTTTTTGATTGCCAATTCACAGCAACATTCGCTCAAAAGAAAAAACAACACGTGACAGTGATAGAATGGTTGGGAAATAATAACCACACAAAAGAGAAGGGATATCGGGGACGCAAGGACGCCACCAACCGTGGCACCGAGCCAATCAGCGACTACCAGGGGGATCTCGTGAACATCAACGAGGTAGCCTAACTCCACCTGCACAAGCCAGTCCACTGGTTTCCCTACTTTTGCTACTCCATTGACTGGCCACTTGCAGTAAGTATAGTCGAGGAATGCAGAACATCAAATCCTCTCAACATTGGCTCCAAAATTTCACCGGCTTCCGTAATCCGAAAGGACCGTTGGTGGTCAATCGGTCAAAATTCCAGTGTTTTTCCGAAAGGCCGTTGGTGCCAATCTTCCCTCCATCGACCAACTTCCCCACTTGGTACTACTTAACTGGCCGCGACGCCGTTCCGGAAAAATGATGTACTTTTCCACTTTATTCATAAAGTAAGTAAAGGACAAAAGACGAACGAATGATGATACAGCAATTCCAAAGTTCCGTCTAGCCAAAGGTTGATTTCTGTTCGGTAGACCCCATTTCAAGTCTAGTCAAACAGTCAATCTTGATCCCAACTTTGTCAAAAAAGATTAGGGATTTCGGGTTTATCCATTGTGGAAAATCGCAGCACATTTGCCTATGCTATCGAAAAGCGAGATCAAAATGCCATTCAGACCTTTGTAAAAAGCAGGCAAAGGAACCATGTTCAAATTTTCTCGCTCAAGGACTGGACCACGTAGCTTTCGCATTGTCCGACCGGTGAGCATATGCTACGGCGCTGAACACTTTCGTGTTGAAAGAAATTCGTATAATTTGCCCCTTTTCGGCTCCAACAAAAATTACATGAGTGAAGTACAGTCGTTATGTTTAGACTGGTCTCCTTGCCAGTATTCGATAAACATTGGTATTCTTAGGACTAGTCAAAACCCGACCATGATTCGGGAACTCTTACCTCGGGTGTATTAGATCAGTGATTTTAATCATTCTCGTGAGGCACACACAAACGTCAATAGTTCGATAAATGCTCGGCTGTTCTTTCTTATACTTTTGGTTACATTGTGACAGTCGATTTGGTTATTCTGCAACATCGCGATCAAAATATATGCATGGATTTCCGCCTTCTTCAGATCACACTTCGCCGCATAGGTGAATCCAATCAAGTTATTAGGAAGCAAACGGAAGTATCCGGGTCCCAAAAAGACAGTTTGGGAAATACGTCGACCTAGCAACGGAATAAGGAGACAAGTGGTTTGACAATTTCTCACTGTGTTCACCGCTCACTGGGTGTGTCTGTGTGTGTGTGTGTGTGTGTGTGTGTGTGTGTGTGTGTGTGTGTGTGGTTGATGAAGCGATCCTCCAGGGTCAGTATGAGTTTGGCATGACAAGATAAATTAAATGGGACTACATCCAGTCGCTCATTCCATCACCTATCGATCTGTTCATCGGACCAGTTAATTCGACTTCACGTTTGTCTTCCTGCGGATTCCCTTCTCGGAACAAGCTTACGGAAAGGGCTGATATAGTTGACTGCACATATGAAATGAAATAGGTCTTCACTCGTTACGTAGAACAGAATTTCCATTAGTTCGGTGTGTTGGCACATTTGTCAAAAATAACATACGCGTGTATACACTACATAAACGATAATGTAAGCCGGGAATACCTAAATTTGTCGGCAGCTTGCGTTCAGCCGGACTTCGGTTGGGAGAACAAATAATGTGTTTCTCTCCTGATAGGACAATTAATTTTGTCCCAGTGTTCGAATAATCTCTCTTTTCCGCACCGTGCTCAAATTTTGGACTCGTAAGTCCATGCATTGAATTCTCAACCGCTACCGCTGTTTGTGTAGTGTCCCGGGGCAGTGCCCCTTTAGGGGCTTCCAAATGTTTGGATGTGCAGACTGGAAAGCGAAGACCTCGTGAGCCGAAGCCCAGTAAATAGGAGATTCAACATGGCAAACTTATTAAAAGACAACATAAGGTCTAGGGCTTCATACGTGCACATTGATGGGAGTAGTATGTCTGATACAGGAATACAGAATTCAAATCAAACAATTGGTGCTACATTTTTCCGTAGGACCAACCATCTAGTGCAGCCTGCATGCAACTCAAATGACAGGCAAGTGGAGGCAACATGGAGAAATTTGATTCAATGTATCTAATACTGTTTAGGAGTTAACAATGGAGTAAACGGGGTCCGTGATTAAATCGGAAAGGCTCTTCAATCACAAGAGGCGTTAGGAAGGTTTCGAAGAACATATAATCCCAAGGTGCATATCCAGGATACCAGAAGAAAACATTCGCGTGGGGCAATACTAACTCGAATATTGGTTTTCGATGGTTCCATTCTCAACCACTTTGAGTCGTATAAATTGGTAAAACAACGAGATGAAAGGAGAAACGTATGCATTCAGTTAGCATCCGATCGGTCACCTTAATTGAGGAGAATATAAGTGTGCCTAAATTACGAATTCTGTTTCTGTCCTAATCCGAAAACTTGCCTGTCGTGTCCCACCTACAGATCTGATTGGCCGAAGGAATACAAAATATTGGCGGCAGTATTGAGAAAATCAATAACTAATGCAGTGCGCTCAAGCCGTCCCGGCACAGCTGAACTTAATCACTTCAATCCCGGAAAAATTCAAACTATCAAATCTATTGTTTGTTTACCTGCAGAGAACTTACAGTGATCTCGTAATTAAGAAAAAACCTACGCTTGTTTTCTTGTACTTGAAGAAATTTGTGGAAATGTTATCGATTTTACCGCGATGAGATTATTATTCAGTCTAGGCATCTTAATCTTGAACTTCGCCATATTCCTACCGCATAGTCAACCAAGTCACGTGATCTGACTACAGCGCGTAGTTAAAACCGGTCAGTTGTGCACATCGAGGTATCTAATTGTAACATTTAGGAACTGCACAATGCCCAAACCAAGTGGTGGTGTCGTTTTTACACGGTTTTCTCTGACCATCTTTACTGTATACAACTGTAAGAATATATATATATATGGTAGAGGTTTGAAGGCGTACGCTGAGTTATAACGTTTATTATGACGTTTTAATCCAAACTTGGACGCCTTCTGACGTCTACAATACACAAACTGAGCTGCATATATTTTCACTAATATATATATATATATATATATAAAGAACGGTCACCGTGAAGTGCAGAAATGCATGAAATCATTTTATCGATAAAGGGCAACCATTACAGGGTTTCGCAAATCCTTTAATCATCAATAAACTGGCCATGACGGGTTACGTTCAACCAGTTCGAAAATGCAGAACAACTCAAGGCGCAAGCTGTCCGTCACGTGAGGGGCAAGCATAGACTGCTCGAAATGATGGACACGATGGCAACTGTGCCGGGATCAAAAAACTGCCGCGATGCGTTTCGTACAATCGAAAGCAAGACAGAATTCAAACGGACTTTGAGTCATTCAGTTGTCTGTGGTCGATTTACCCTAGTAAAAGGAATGCGAAATCGAACGACAAGCGGCAGCCAAGTGTGAGGGAATTTCCAACAAACGGATGGTATATGAATTTGCCGTGGACTCCAGATATAACTGACACAAAATATTTTGTTATGCCACGGTGAAATAGTTCGGGGTTAGGATGATGGAACTTATCATAGTAGGGCCAATAAAATATGAAGAAATCACAAACCAGACTGCGGGGAAAATGAGCCCAAAAACCAAGCTGAGCTATCAAGATCTTAAAAAGCTGACAGCATGTTCTGCGCTTAAACGACAACAATTCTGTGACCAACAATTTGTGTTTGTCTTTAACAGGTCGATTTTCACTACAAGTGACCAGATTTCCCCGGAACTACGACGTCTTCTCCAACCAGCCACGTAACTAAAAACAAAATTTATCTAAAGATGCCATCATAAAAAGGCCAATATAATCTGTCCAGTCAAATAGGTTACTTTCGCCCATTTCGCTGATGGTGCACCGTCATACCGCCCATTGAGTTGTGTAGGCAGACTAGAACACGTTTGACAACTCAACGACGAATCGCCCTCAATTTACTATCACTTCTGCTGGCACACTAACTAACTAGCAACCCAAGCTCTTTGAAAGACACAAAAAGTGTGATGGATGTCTTCACTTTGTACTCCTTTATTCAGTGATTCGCTTGGTTAGTTTGCTTCACCTCAAGCCGGTGCAAATTGGCAATGAATTTGCGATGGCATCGCTGTCGCCTGCAAATGCAACCAGTCGGTCAGAATCAAGCTACTCACGAGCCGTGATTGCCAGTTGGTTGGGTCTCCTTGCTGTCCTCAGCTGAGCAGTCCAAGATGGGCATTTTTCATGTACTTATTGATGATTCGCATAAGTAAGTCATTACCGCTGCTCGAAATCAATGCAGTTACTTCGATGAAAACGTATTTTAAAAAGCTATGTACATAAGGAGACGGAAGGACGGATCAGTACAACTATCAGTCTACAGAAAAGAGACATGAAAAAGACAGTACATTCACTGTTGCAGCTGTGTACCGTTACAAACGAAGAAGAACCTAATATGCTGTTTAGTTGCTAGAACAAGAAAAATATGTACGGACGACATAACTGAAAATGAACTTCGTTTCCTGCGGAGCGTGTTCGTACAAAATGGATATCCCGAAAGGTTCATAAATAAAACTATGGAAAAACGCGAAGTAAAACGGAAAGAAATAGAACTAATAAAGAAACTCATGTACGTTCGTATGCTTTTAAAGGTGACACCGAAGCGGAAATTATCCAACGGAGACTGTCAAGTTCAATCAGTGGAACATTCTTTGCTGCACAGTTAAAAACTGTATCCAAACCGATCATGTTTCCAACTAAAGGAGAGACTGTCAGATTCTGCAGCCTCATACTGTGTGTATTCAATCACGTGCTCCTGTGGGACTAGGTATATTGGCCGCACGACCAGGCATTTGTCCGATCGCGTTCGTGAACACCTCCCGGCTTGGTTGAGCACAGGAACAATTAAGGCAATCACTAGCGCGGTGTGTCCACACCTTGTCGAGTCAAACCACTCAGTGAACGTGACAAGTGCTTTTCGCACCATCTACCAAGTTAGGAGCGGAAAATCAAGAACTGTCGAGTGTCGCATCTTGAACACAGCCGAAACCGTATCTATCCGTTTATATAACCCCGCTCTGTGGGTTCAGAAATAATTTGTTCAAACTCTTAAACTTCCCTGGCCCACTTGCCATTATCCAACAAGTTACACATACACACAGACACGCACAATCTTAGAGTTGTGAACTGATGTCACTGCAAACCGACAATCTCCCTTCATCTATCTTCAACCGTATTTAATATTATGTACTAGCATGAGTACGAATAACTGAAAACGAGCTTGTTCGCCACCTTATGTTGTCCTTTAGTGTGAATGGCACAAACCCACGGTGACCAAGTGATGAGATGTTGGTCATAATTAGGGATGCCTAAATTTACTCTAGGATAAACAGATTATTTTCTCTCTTCCACATGGCAATTTTCAAACTTGTAGCACTATGTTGGCGTTCGATTATTATCCTCCATCTGATGCGAAAGAATTTTCGTTTCCTAAACCGATCCAAGAAGTACAACTCAAAATGCAACAGGACATCAAGAAATCGGTTTGTAAACACCACCGGGGGCAGGCAATTTTGGCCTCGCGAAAATTTCACCTGTACCCTAATCGTGAACTGCGACAACGGACGTGTACAAACTAGAACTTCAAATTCCTACTCAGGGTTCGCCTGCTTATCCAGAACTTCATAGAAGTATTTCTTCCTCGACTCCGGCGCAGCTTACAGCGCTACGGAACTGTTCGTTCGGTCACGTATGACTGTCTTTCAATATTTCTTCTTTATTTTGCTAATTAAACCGCTGTTTCCCACCCGATTGTATAACGCTCTTACTTACTTGGCTTCAGTTGAGAAAAGTTTTGAGAACACACCCGTAGGTCCAAGAGCCATCTCATGGCAATGAATGGTGACTTAACAAGGATAGCAAATTGTGATTAGTCCACGTGCAAGTCACGTGACAGCCCATTGCAACTTCGCTACCTCATGCAACTACAATTAACCAATCTGAATCATACCAACACGCGAAAGTTAAACGGGGACATCGCGCCAAGGTTATTAGTGCAAAGCTATTCTGCAAATGACCAGTTAATCCTAACAAAAATGTCTTGTAAATAAAGTGGAAACAATTTCCTGGCGTTCGGGTGCTGTCTTCAGCTGAGTAGTCTGGAATTGGGGATATTCCAATAAGTGCATGTGTTGCCTGCGTTGTTGTGATCGACCAGAGTTAGCGCTACTATTTCGAATATACATGCTAAAAGAACTTGTATACTGAATGGAATGGATAAGAAATTAATGAACAAGGGTGCATAAAGTGCAGTAATTTGTGCCCATTTCGATCTTACTGGCTGCTTCGACGCCACACTGGACACCTTTAGTCGTGGAAATCCAAAACAGTGGATTGATTATGCGTCTCTAGCTATTTTTGGGCAAGCATATGCATCAGCTGGTTTTCACCGAGAAAAACATGTTAGATTTTGTATAGATCGCGGTTGATCTACAATGATTGACGAATTTTTGATCTCTAGCTGAGAGCCACCGTCAAAAGGGAAACGGGCATATATTTCACATTTAGGCGGATCCACCTTGGCTATCAACATGAATTCGGGACCCTCTAACTTTTACTCTTTTATAAATGAAAGGACAAAGCACATCGTTCTCAGGAAGAAATGTACGGTCAGCAGAGGGCTGCCAATTGGGTCAGTTGACCAGCGGGATAGGATTCAAACGCGTGACTTTCCGGCTACGACGCAGTGATGTTGCTCTTTTGGCCATTTTGGGTATGGATAATCATATCGTGCGAAAAGTGAGGTGGCTCTAGAGTATTTGCTACTGGTCGCAATCCTCTCAGTGGATTATTGTGCGATGTGGCATCATAAGTGAATAAATCGAAGGATTAAAAAAGTACTTCATTAACCCTGACTTTAGTATCCAAGTCCACCGATATTCGTAGTCCGAAAGAACTTGGTTTACATGGAAGCCTCATGGTACAATGAAATGTTCGTTTTGACTAGTTATAAACAAACCAACGACTTTCAGTCATGTTCAGTGCATGGTGTGCATATCAAATCTGACAGAAATATCAACGACTACTCATTCTAGGAGAACAAAACAGTCCAAATGGTTGAATTCTGAAGCCCGACGCTGTGGAATACATCGGAACGCGGAAAGTGGCTTTGCTGTGCGAAAATTCTGCGTTCTTTCTAAAGTCAGATACGGGAGTTGACAATAGATATTTTTCACCTACGATCATCGCGTTCACTCTGGCATCAAAAATTATAATACGCGTTGTTTAGGGCAAACTGTGCGATAGAATATGATCACCAGAACAATAAAGTTAACATAGCTGGCCGAGAACTTCCGGAAAATAAAAGAGTTGGAACTTGATTAGTAGTCAAATTTAACATTTCTTACTAATGCCACAATAAAATTTTGAAAATTGTATGATAATTGTATAATAATAAGAATGTTAGACAAATCACTTTACTGGATTTTTTCGTGTATCTATCCCAGAAATTCAAATTTCGAAAGCTCAGAACGCTTAGACTCATGTCTGATTTATCATTCGCGTTGTGAATTTCGTGCATTGTTGATTTGTGCTAACAAATTTTGGAAGTCATTAGTAAGTGCATACCTCCTGTCGAGATTGTGTCTAATCATAGTCAGAGCTGCTCCATTCGAGGTCGTCGCCACAGTTCCTTTGTTCAACGTGGTCGGCCGCATCCGGAGCTGCCCTCATCCAGCCGTGTCCTTTGCCACACCAACGGCGCATCGGTTGTGAGGTCAAGGACAAATAATACTTCCGGTTTGTTCTAACCATTCCTTCGGACTTGATGCACCGTTAATTTTTGATTTTTGTCCTTTAATTTCTTCATTAATGAAACACAAATGTACATCAATTTTCAGGCAGGGGGCCGTGGCCAGCAGAGAACTGCCAAGTGGGGAAGTTGACCGGCGGTGGGAGGATTCGAACCCATGACCTTCATGTCTAAACGCCACGACCTTAACCGCTTGGCCACTGCCAGCCAGGGTGACAAACACCAAATCATTCTCTCCATTTTAATATGTGATAACTGTTTTTCATTGTCTTATCCCTGCAGTAAGCTGTCATATCGATTTATGTGATCCATTTTAGATCAGACTATTGTGGACAGTTAGCATGCGACCTCCCGGGGAAAGATCTCTCATCGGATTCTGAAGTCGCGGTTGCGAAAGTTCCCTTAGTCGATAGGACACAAGAAACTCGATTCAATGACCAGACGTGATAAATGTATTGTGTATTTTGTGGTGCCTAAAATATTGCTATACAACAATAAATGTGAAAGCAAACCGGAGCCGACGTAGCCCAGTGGTATGCGCGATTCGAAAGAGAAAGCTGTTGAAATTAGCACGAGGGGAAGAGTGAAGTATCGCGTGGATCAAATAAGCACAATCAAAAAATATCACAAAACTGAAATCTCGCTTCGAAGCAATTCTTGGGAAAAATATTGTCCGAAGAAATCATCTTTCCGAAATGCTGATGCCAGTACAAGACTTCGAGCCAGTATGATTAGTGCATTCATCTTGGTCTATCCAAGGTGTACCATTTAAGTACCCCTCTGTCTCCGTACTCGAGAAGGATTTATGCAAACAGAACAGCCTTCTACAACGACATGAAAGGAGCCGGTCAAAATGACCAGTTTGCTCTTGTCCCGGTCATTACTTCCAAATGCTTACGTCGTTTGATATTCGATTCCCGTACCGACGAAATCATTGTGGTGGTTGTTGGATCGCTTAATTGGAAAAGCTGTTGCATTCTATTTTTAGTTTGTATTCATTAAGGATAATTGGAACATTTTTGGAGTTAGAAACTGGTCACGATGATCAGCTTGTTGTCGCAGATACTGGAAATCAGAGAACACTTGCTACACACCCATCCGCTGTACCCAATGCCTTTGGGCTTTTCTTTCGGCACTTTACGTTCACGTGGTTTGCCATTCATCCTCCTGTATTTGCTGTGGTAATTAGTCTGTTTTCGAATCGCATGAAATCTACACACCTGGAATAAATATGAGCTTAACCAAGGTACTGATCATACCCGATAAGTGAGAAAACACACCTAAGGGAACTGGACTGGATATACTGCATTTTTTCGAACTGATTTACAAATCCAGCATGAGACGGGTGCGGATCGATAAAAATGCTGAGTTGAACAATCTTCACAAAGATGAAGGAAAGACTGAGTGACCACGTGCTGCCGGATGAGAATAATCTTCTTCAACTGATGATCCGCACTGTATGTTCCAGTATCCTACTACGCTTTCCATTTAAATGAAAGGATAATATAAGTTACTGTGCTCGTATATATGCAATTTCCGAGTTTGATGCTTATGTCGAGTATTCGAGTGCAATTTCATCGGGACTGTCTGCGATACAACTGGTTAATCGCTGCCCTGGTAGTGGAGTTATTTTTGGAAATGGGTCCGGCAGTGCAATGGACCGTAAGCACATCCGTGAGGTGAACTTCAGAGCAACACCCAAGTGGACATTAGGGCATACCTCCGAATCCGAAATTGTCAAATTGACTTGCATGGGCGAAATATCCCACTATGACGTTATAAGTTTTGGTTTCATCTTACCCGGCTATCTGTCCTGTGACCCAGCTTTCTGATGCAATCAAATCGAATCCGTCACTGTTCTTTCAAGAACAAAGACCAACTACCTCCAACGGGGATTGAATACCCTTTGGGTGCCTACATATGTCTACCCCCTGAAAAGCGGCTTCATGATCTTTAGCATCAGAATGGCTATTTACGTACCATAACGGTGATTCGCGGTACACAACTGGACTCAGCACCCGTGCACACTTCTAGTGATTGAAACGAGATTCTGGTGCAAAGGCCAATGTTAGAGAGCACTAGTAAGGGGCTGAATGGACAAGAACATGCAGGACGGCACTAACCACGAAACCAGAGAAATTTTTTTCCTCATCCATATATGTGGTACTACTGGAAATTAAAATCAAGAATAATTGGTGACTTCGTTGTCTATACGATGTGGTCATTCATCTTACCGCTGCCGAACATGGCAATGTTTTTGAAGTATTTGTGAATTAAATAGGGCAACCAGGTTTGGACCGGCACGTACATATCAGCTCACTTGGTCTTTCGAAGATCCCTAATCTAAGCTCAGCCACAAGTTGGACAGCAAAACCCAGACCCATCTGACGTTGCCGACTGTTACGGTTCGATAAATTCGATAGATTTGCTGTTTCCAATGCGTCCACGGTTTTGAGAGAGTGAAATCATTTCCAGATATATCATTCACTAAGACTGACCCACGAATACCACCAGACGATGGTTTATCGTCGTCATAATTTTGTGGTTACCAGGGAACTGAACACTGGTCAAAACTCAGGCTCAAGTTTAACAACAAAGACTGTAGTTTTACTCAAAGCAAGGGTTAATTTACTACCACTTAGACCGAGTGCAAAAAATAAAATAGTCTACCGAGCAGTTCAAGAAACATCAGCTATCGGCCGTTCGAAATCCCGTAGGGTAATCAATGCGTATGAGAAAAGATCGTAACCCAGTCCAACTCGGAGCTTGCAAAATGCTCCTCGAAGCGGACAAACTTTATCCATTCCAAGTCAGTTCACTCTACTTTGCGGCGCACTGAGCTAATACATTAATTCATACATTCGCTGTAAATGACAAATACTTCCGGCTGTGGGCAAACGGATAAGGTCTTGCCGTTCAGACGTGAAGATCGTGGGTCCGAATCCTCCCACTGCTGGTCAACTTCCCCACTTGGCAGCCATATGCTGGCCACGGCCCCCTTCCTCAAAATTGATGTATATTGTTGTTCATTAACAAAGGAAGTAAAAGATAGAAGTACTTCCGTCTCATCTGTTGTTGAAAAAACTAAAACAACCTGCAGTAATCTTTATAACAATGATAAGAATAGTCCTCCATTAACCCTATAGATGAGCCACAAATTCCGCATCTACTGCACTGACGATATTATCTCAGCTGCTTATAAGATGTGTACTATCTGAAATCCTAGCCTGTTGTTTCAAATGTCTCAGAACTTGCAGTCTGTACGGACTTTCTTCATCTTCTCTTTCCATCAATTGTGTCGTTTCCCAATAACAGTTCGAATTGCCTATTCGTTCGGCACACAGGATAAGCGACCAAAATGGTTCCCAAGTGGAAGGAATTTTGTTCAGGTAGCCATTTTTTTCTGTGCATCAGATACACCGTCGCAGGAGTAAAAATTATCTCATTGAAATATTATTTGTACTCTGCTATTGAAATTCGTTTGAGTCAGATTACTTGGGGCCAGCAATCAGTCAGTTTTGTGACCTGGAGACCGGTAATAAGTCTGTGTGTTTGGACTGGGCAGTTTTCGGTCAACCGTGTGGCATCAACTCGCGTGCAGCATTTCATTTGGTCAATGGAACTGAAAAATGGTTAAAAATTTAATGGGCGACGAGGCAGTCAATTGTATTCTACGCCACCCCCTCCCCTTTGGCTCGTCTGACAAATGTTATCAATAATCTCATCTAATGGATTTTCATCTTTTCAGGTCTACAAATTTTGCCAAAAATTCCATTTTTTGCTGCATTATAGTATGGTCTATTTTGAACAGCCACCAAATTAAATTGAAAAATTCCGTTCTCGTGCTGCAGTGTTCCAGAAACATCAAATTCAGTTACAACCAAACGTTCCCGATCTCGTCAAACTACTTGGTTAAATCGTCTTGAAATCACGTGTCACAATCTTTGGGGATCGAGACTCTGTCATAGGCTCACACCAAGTGTTTCAGCACTCTCACTTTAATGACAAAACTGACGAATTCAGAAAAAAGTGGTTCTAGCATCAGTGGCATATAAACGAGGTCGAGGGTAAATTAATTTGTGTTAAGATGAAAGCCATTTAAATGATATTCTACACTATCAGTGATCTTGAAGAAATCGAAAGTGATTAGTGCTTCGATTACCCTGCCTAAAGTGATTAGAATAAATCCGGGAATACAAAATGTATTCCCGAGCTGAAGACGATGCACTGAAATGAACTTTACAATTCCAACCACCCAGACAAGCTCCGTTGTGAATGAAATGAAAAGAAATAAGTGAGAAGGACTAGTATCCCCCCGAGAAGGCCCGGACTGGGGTTCACAATGTACCCCAACGTGCGGGTCGGGGGCCTTGGACGCTAAGGATAAATGCCGCAGTTCATTGTGTTCTCGCATTTGAAAGGCGTGTGAAATCTTTATTTTTCGTCCTTTGTCTTTTTATTTCTTTAATCAACGAATTTGTACACCATTTTTCAGGAGGGAGGCCGCTGCCAGCAGAGCGCTGCCAAGTGGAGAATTTAACCGGGGGTGAGAGGATTCGAACCCACGACCCTCACGTCTGAACGCCACGACCTTATCCGTGTGACCACCACCAGCCTGTACGATCTTGAGATATTCTCTTCGTCACTATTCGGTGCTGTGGGGTAGTAACTGCATCCGGAATGTAAAGTGAACCAAACTTTCTCAAATTGGAGTTGGCAGACATGTGACATTTGGTCTCCCCCTATCGTTGAGAAAAATTTACTCGTATTATACTGGATGTGACTGTCTGCTACTCCGGCAACCTTAACGAACGTCGTACATATTTCACTTACCAAATCAATAGTGAAAAATCATTAACAAAATTTGGCCTTTTTCTTCTGGCTGAATTAGTAATGCATTTCTTCGAATGACTGGATTATTGAACCGGACGCAATTTGCCAGCAAAAATTAGTCCAGTTATGCCCAGGTTCTTTGGAACCAAGGACTTGCTATCCCAAACACTCAAGGAGAAATTTATTTATGCTGGTCCCTCAAAGACGTGCTCGAATAATTCAACAACTTACCCTGTCACATCTATTTTTCTCATCCAACAGTCCCATGCGACCATTTACTGCACATCGGCCATCGCTTAGAAGGCTTCGGCCAACTGGCGCATCGAGTGTGAACTGCCGCTTTCAGTCATGTGACTAGGCAGCCTGGTGTTTATGTTCTCAAATCTTGTAGTTTCAGTCAGGAAATGCGTGATTAAAAAAGATCAGGGGAACTCAAGTGGCACTAAGAGGTTGACAAACAACAATGAGAACTGTGGAACGAGAATAAACAGTTCTCATTTTTAACTTTTCGTATATATATATATATCGGATCATAAATCGCGACGACTGTGGCATTTGATTACGAGATAGCTTTCAGAATTTCTTTCCGACGTCTTATTCCATTCTATATGATGAAAAGTGAAATTCATGAGCGATGTAAAAGTACTCGGTGTGTACGGATTTGGAACTGTTGCCATCGAGCCTAGCATAGTTCGAAATTCACACTTTTAACAGGAAATGAACAGTTGACAAATCCGTGATGTTGTAGACATTCCAGCTAACATTTTGTCAGGTACGGCCTCCTCTCCAAGTTCACAGTCTGCATTCGTAAATTAAGAAACACATCCGAACAACATTCCAGACAGAATTTCTGAAGACACATGAGTCTAATGCGTTATTGGTTTTGAAAAAGGCAGTCTGTCCGGAGTTTCGGATGTCCACGGAGAATCTCGACTTTCAGGCCGGAAATCGCATGTTTGTACCTCTACTCCGGATTGGTATCAACGGACATTCGTTGTCACAGTCATTCAGTCATCTCATAAATCACTCACTTACAGTCAGCTTTGGGATGCAGATGATCGGCAAAAAGAGGATATGTATTTTCCATCTTTTCATTCACGTGCCCCTTCTAGTATGCCGTCCATTTCCGTTTCTAACAGAGCAATCGATTGAGTGAAAAGGAGTGTAATCTCGGAATCCACTAACTTGATCCTAGTGGCCGTTTTTTCGCAGTGACGTCACTGGGTTGCTCACCTTGATAGTTTTATTGAATTATGCAATACTGATCAAGTAGATATTACGAAAATACAAAACAAAAATGAATTTAACTTAAAAGAAGAAAAATGCAATACGTGAATTGAACTCAAACCCAACCGGGGTAAAGTTAGCAACGGATTTGAACTTTCCCAAAAATAAACTAATCATCAATTTTATAATGTTCTGTTCAACACGGTACCACACATCACACGACTTACGAAACAGTCGAATGAAATGACGGATTCCGGTTGATTTCCTAATTGGTTAGACAATTAATTTTTATGAGGTTCTTGTTCAAAACCACCCGTAACTGATTGCAAAAGTAGCATGAAAACATCAGTGGATAATGACGAATAAGCATCACTGATGAGGTGTAATACGAGAGAAACTTGGGTTTGGTGTTTTCGCAGTTCACTGTTGGCTGGATGACCTGACAGTACAGTCCGAGTGACATTCAGTCTAACAATTATACGAATGAGTCAAATTAGTCCGCAGAAGAATTGATAAGCGAGTACTAACTATGGACTAGTAGTATGAACCATTTGATTTTGACTGACAAACGAATGTCTGTGTTCCCCTAACTTGGCTTTTCTCATTAGAGCTAGTGGACTTGGACGATAGTGGCTGACACGGAGAGTCGATTGCCGATTTACCAGGCCAAATTATTACACACGTCTCTTTCTTCTTTCCTGTTTTAAAATGTAACTCGTATTTGAGACAGACTTGGTGGGATCGTGATTGGGTTCAAATGCATCACAAACAGTTTTATCTCGGCTCCCTTTCTGACTGCATTTTCGCAAACCGAAGCAGTAAGTTACAAGCTTGAATAAATCTTCCTATATACAATTGTGTTGCGTCCATTGGATGTGTGTGCTTAAAAGATCATAATTTGACCCGATTGTTTCTCCTCTTTGTTACCTGACTCGTGTCAATCTACCTCGAGGCTGTTTTCTATATTCCATTGTCGGGGCGCTATTGGTTCATCAGATGGCCTTACCACTTCAAGGTGATCGTTGAGATCCACGTTCTGTTCCACCCATGCGTACCGGATTGAAAGTACGCCCGCATCGTGATTTTGGTTGAGAAAGCGCTGAGGTTGAATGATACAGTTACTGGATCTCTGCTCACTAGATTTCTCCCGCTTTTACCTTTTCAGAATGGGATGCCTACAACTCCCATTCGGAGAAACCTTGGCCCCGTAAGTTGTGTACACTGCTCCACGCGCGATAAAGCAGGACGTTTTCGGAGCGTTTGACTCGGTTGCGTTGGCAACTCCTTCCTGGTCGGCTAGTGTAAAAGTATGTTCTATTTTATCGCTTCCTCGTGTACAACAATTGTACCTCTCTTCGTTTCTGGATTTGTCCGCTAGTTCTGACAGGTTATGCTTTCGCCGGATTGTCGTTCGAATAGTTTGGAACTGAGTTACAAGTTTTTTCACGGTAGCATGATTCGCATACGGATGGACGAACAAAATTTTCATGAAAGCACACGACCAGTTTCGTGGTTACTGCCGCTCTTTAGGTATGGAAGTTGTCCCATTAGTGACAGGTTGAACTTTGAAAATCATCTTTGGGCCATATCATCTACTGAAATACACCATCCGGACGAGTGTCCAGATCTAATTCCTTCAAAATTCATTGGGTTCACTAGATGTGGATCACCCTGCCCCCACCTCACCTGAAGGCTAAACTGACCTCTGCGAGCCTGACCGGTTTGAGTGGATTTTCCCTAGTGTCCTGCTTCTTCTGTTCCCCTTTTCCTAAATGAATCTGTCTGATACAGAAGTATAATACCTTATCCAACACAAATGCCTTCCTCATTGCCTGACGCTGATACCATTTGATATTTCCTACTCAGAACTGGTTTTTAACCCACTCATTCTTTGATTAGATGAGAGGCGCTTACGTTTCTTTTGTTCAGAAGGCTTTCCCAATCACAATCCCGTTGCATTAAGTGCCTTGTTTAGAAAATCGTCAGTTCGTCTGCTTTCGCGTCGGGAGTGCAGTGCATCTCTCTTTCTCTCTCTCTCTCTCTCTCGCGCGCGCTCACTCCCAGGGGCAATTTGACGTGCACAAACAATACGATCAAAGATGCAACCAAAAGTATCATTTCATTATCAGTTTTCCGCATAGTTTTTCATTGGGCTGATAAATCGCCATCTGGTCCACAATTCACAAATCTCTATCAGCCGACTGTTTCATCGAAGCGAGAAAGAGACAGGTCGGCATGTTCTGCAGGATAGAACACAACAACAAGAACGGTGGCAGTAGCAACACTAGCAACAATACAAATAAAACGAAAGCAGAAACATGGCGGATGCTGGTGTGTTTGCGCAGATAAAAACTGGCATCGGTCGATGCAAAAACGCAAAACTTCGACGATGTCTATAATATCCCTTTTTAGTCATAGATTTAATGGGTTGTCACATGTAACCTTTATGTCTCTAACACGATTGATCCTCCTCAGTTCCTTGTAGAGTATCAGAACTTAGTTGTTTTACTTCCTGAAAGGTGAACTGTACATCCCATCACGTTTGTCAGTGTGGATAACAATGGAACAGTGCACTACTAGGCTTTTGCGACTGTTACAAGCGGTGATTAGTGTTAATTAAATTCCACGAGGTATTTTGACTAATTAGACAAATAAAATTAATAACAGTTGGCCTTTTACCGCGAGAAAACTTCTATAAATTTCAGAGACACGAAAGCTAGTTTAAGTTTCATTGATGCATAGTACATGTTGAATTGCCGAATGTGGTCAGTAAATTTAGAGTCAACTATATCAGGCTGGTTGCATCGATCGATAGACCAAAGTTAAACACGGTTTGAGCGAATTTGCCATCAATTAACCGACTATTCAGCGATCATAGCAAAAGTGATATGGACCATTTTATCAACTGGTGCAAGGATTGATTATATCGACAGGCTTCCGTATGTGGAATGGGATTTCCGTGAGCTTCCGGGACGGAAGAGTGACCTTGCCACCGCGACTGCCATTTTTAGGAGGTTGCACACAATTGATTTTCAGCTGAAAATTTGCTTTGTGTAACATACCAAGATCACAATTGTTACAATTAGTCAACCTTTCGATTAGACTGATTAAACAAAAATAGCGCATTAACAGCCCCAACAGAAATCGTTGCTTATTTCAAGCCGTCTTCAAAAAAAAATGAACAAAAGTACTTTGAACCCTGTGCTTAGTCATAAGAAGGGGTTAAAGTGTACACATTTCTTCTCTCTTAAGTGAGGCGACTCGACACTTGATTGATTGAATTGCCTAACCTCTGTGCCGTTGGCTAACCTAATAGAGCCGTAAATCAAACTGATAAGTTACTCGCAAAAACCTATCGCATTTCGTAAATTTGGGATAGTAAATCTCCATAAATCATTTGCGATTCCCGCTTTGGATGAAAGGAAGACGGTAAACAACTTACGATTCAACCTGTCTGTTCTGCGAAGTGAAATGGATGAGATAAAATAACTTGAAACAAGTTATATTCCCCTCACCGTTCACGGACAATTCTATTTGGGAATCTTGATTTCTGAATAGTTATTTTCTCTCAGTCTTCCCGTCCGTTCGTGCGGGAAACCAACACCAAATGATGTCTCACGAACGCGTGAACTCGTATATGTTTGAACATCGAACGTTTTTCTAACTTCGCCGCGGTAAAATGGGACTTTGCCCATCCGGGACAATTAATCGATGCTATCAATTTGCGAATTTTGTCAGCAAAAGCGTGCACATTGTCTCGTTGGGGAGTGGTATCACCACTTCGATCAAAAGTCACTCGACAGTATCGGGTCCACAGACCAACGTATCACAAGACCGCATCACTTAGTTCCAACCAGTCGCCGTCCTCCATCTCATTCACATCGCTGTCATCCATGGCATCGGCATTATCATCACCCGAATAATCATCATCAACAACAATGTCGTCATCATAATCATCCTCCTAATCATCGTCATAAAACAAATCATCATCATCTTCATCTTCATCATCTTCATCATCATCATCATCATCATCATCATCNAGAGCCGTAAATCAAACTGATAAGTTACTCGAAATCGCAAAAACCTATCGCATTTCGTAAAGTTGGGATAGTAAATCTCCATAAATCAATTGCGATTCCCGCTTTGGATGAAAGGAAGACGGTAAACAACTTACGATTCAACCTGTCTGTTCTGCGAAGTGAAATGGATGAGATAGAATAACTTGAAACAAGTTATATTCCCCTCACCGTTCCAGGACAATTTTATTTGGGAATCTTGATTTCTGAATAGTTATTTTCTCCCAGTCTTCCGGTCCGTTCGTGCGGGAAACCAACACCAAATGATGTCTCACGAACGCGTGAACTCGTATATGTTTGAACATCGAACGTTTTTCTAACTTCGCCGCGGTAAAATGGGACTTTGTGGAACTGCGTTTGCCCAATCGGGACAATTAATCGATGCCATCAATTTACGAATTTTGTCAGCAAAAGCGTGCACATTGTCTCGTTAAGGAGTGGTATCACCACTTCGATCAAAAGTCACTCGACAGTATCGGGTCCACAGACCAACATATCACAAGACCACATTACTTAGTCCCAACCAGTCGCCGTCCTCCATCTCATTCACATCGCTGTCATCCATGGCATCGGCATTATCATCACCCGAATAATCACCATCAACAACAATGTCGTCATCATAATCATCCTCCTAATCATCGTCATAAAACAAATCATCATCATCTTCATCTTCATCATCTTCATCATCATCATCATCATCATCATCATCATCATCCGAATCACCATCCTTAACATGGACATTTTTACAGTGTCACGAATCAAGTTGTGAAATCTTCATGCAAGACCTCCTCAAATTTTGCAATCCACAGTCATTGTTACCTCGTTCTTGTCACTCCATTCACCATTCTAATTAATCAGCCACATATATGATCCACTTTTCGATATTCGCCCCTCAAACTGCCTTTTATGTGCACAACTGATTCTTATGACACTAGTCGAATTCTCCTCTGACAGTTTTGTTTTGTTTTGGCAAGTCTCATGTCTGTTTCTGTCTTGTAGTGTGCTCGCCTCGATTCTTGACCCCGTATACGAATGTTCGTCCTATCCTAATTGGTATGCTCTGCCGCTTGCGACACCAGCACCTATGGGTTCCGACTGTTAGTGCATTGTATTCCGAATATGTTTGAGTGCCCCCTTCGGGTCCACGTTTGAGGGCAATATTCCCTGCGGTTGGCTAAACGCGGCTGTACTAAAATCAAAACTCTGTAGAACTTGATATCATTTCCTTTGTCTTCGGTTGTCATGGCAACCCTTGGTTCTTCCTTGCCTGAAATATAGTCATTTCTTGCCGTACTGGTCAACTATCTCTCGATTTTTTGTGATCAGTTTGCCGGTATTTTAATCTGCCTTAATTTGAAGTAATGTACTGGTAATGCTTTCCATCTATGAACAAATACACTAGGATTACCCAATAGATTTCTTCGATTTGAGAATTCAAGTGCGTACTCTGTGAGTCATTACATCACAGGACAGCGACTGAGTTCCAATCACCATCATCGTCCGTATCGTGGTCACAGTGGCTCCAATCATATCGTCCTGACAATGGTTGGAATCGTCGTGATGGTCATCATGTGGGACAGGATCCAAATCGTTCAAATAGAACTCAAACATTACGCCATCCCCATCACCTTTCTGCGTTCCACCTAGATCTTGTTGAGTCACAATATGAAGGTGACTACTAGAAAGCACAATTCATTCTAGCTCTGTTTCTCGTTTGTCCGATATAGTAAATGTTCCCTAGTTGTATTATAGACAAGGATTCCAAGCGTGCACTCCTATCTTACCTACCAGCTTAGCATCAATTCGCCATGATTTTCTCACATTGTATTTTAACCGAATTGGTACATAAACGCACACAGTGGTGATGTGCAAGCAAAGTTTGGTATAACAATTGAGTAGGTGGTCTCACATTGCATTTGTGCAGTTCTCCTTGGAACTGGTATGATTCATTGCGTGAGATCCCGGGAAAAATAAACGTTTACGTGCTGCAATCTGGTTATACGGCAGGCATAGACTATCTTCCTTCCAAGACAACAGGACTTTGAAATGGCTTCTCCCCAAAAACGTCTAGGGTTTTCGAGCACCTTAACCTCTACCAAACTCAATTTGTCAATTACGGTAGATTCAGTAAACTCAAAGGCATACAATTTCTCTGGTTCGTTAATCTAGTGTACATTGATTCTTCTTTCATCTGCATTAAGGGCTGATTCCGGGACCCACGGGTCAACTTCCTTGACGTGTTAGTGTTCCGATTCCAAGTGTGCCGCGGGAACATTCATCCCCAGAAACATTGACACCTTACCGCTTTAGATTGTTAGGGGAATCGTGGAAATTACGTGAGTCCAACGACCTGGTTTGCATCTTCAAAATTTAAGGTACTTCTTCAAGGGTGGCGGGCGCCTGTACCTGCACTCACCCTTTGTGTTGATCGGTTAGAGGTAGTCAGTAGCTTCAAACATATTAACAGCCTGATCGCACCTGGCAGGTGCTGGGGATGAAATCTCATTGCGAAACCATTCAGTCGTTTGCCTTGTCCTATCCGCGTTGAGAATGACCAGCGACTTTCTGTTTTCGATCACCGATGCCTACGAAGCACTGCTCGAGTATGGGGGAATATCGAGTGAGCAATGAGGAGGTGCGTCGTCACATGTTGGGTGCAGACAGTAACTCCCTGACTGAGATAATCTTTCTGCACCGGCTACGGTGGCTTGGACACGTACTGCGCATGTCTGCCCATCATCTACCTTTTCGTGTTCTTTTCGCACGCAATGGGCAAATCTGGAAGAAGCGACGTGGGCGTCAAATAATGACTTGATTTAGAGGTTTGAAGAAATTAGCTTCG
>LUCM01005954.1:221072-243038 GCA_008360955.1 Fasciolopsis buskii
TTAATCTAGTGTACATTGATTCTTCTTTCATCTGCATTAAGGGCTGATTCCGGGACCCACGGGTCAACTTCCTTGACGTGTTAGTGTTCCGATTCCAAGTGTGCCGCGGGAACATTCATCCCCAGAAACATTGACACCTTACCGCTTTAGATTGTTAGGGGAATCGTGGAAATTACGTGAGTCCAACGACCTGGTTTGCATCTTCAAAATTTAAGGTACTTCTTCAAGGGTGGCGGGCGCCTGTACCTGCACTCACCCTTTGTGTTGATCGGTTAGAGGAAGTCAGTAGCTTCAAACATATTAAGAGCCTGATCGCACTTGGCAGGTGCTGGGGATGAAATCTCATTACGAAACTTTTCAATCGTTTACCTTGTCCTATCCGCGTTGAGGATGACCGGCGACTTTCTGTTTTCGATCACCGATGCCTACGAAGCACTGCTCGAGTATGGGGGAATATCGAGTGAGCAATGAGGAGGTGCGTCGTCACATGTTGGGTGCAGACAGTAACTCCCTGACTGAGATAATCTTTCTGCACCGGCTACGGTGGCTTGGACACGTACTGCGCATGTCTGCCCATCATCTACCTTTTCGTGTTCTTTTCGCACGCAATGGGCAAAGCTGGAAGAAGCGACGTGGGCGTCAAATAATGACTTGATTTAGAGGTTTGAAGAAATTAGCTTCGATCTTGGTGCTTTGCGTGTTCCTGGTTGGGGTCAAAGTGTTGAAGAATGTCGCTGTTTGGGGTCCTTGAGAGATGTGGCTCAGAACTGCAGTCTCTGCTGCAAATGCTGGGTGGCGTGTCTGCAGAACTCATCCCTCTTAAAATTAATCCGAAAACAGCCAAAGTATCACACGAAAGAACAGTTGGTTGGTTACGGTTTCTTATTGTTTCCTTCTTATTTTTCCCCCTTCTGTGTTGTGCCATTTACACACTATACTTGTTTTAAGCTGGTTGATAATATATATTATATTATTCACAGTTCAACAGTCTTTGTGAACAGGAATGAAAATCCTCAATTTTTGAAGATGTTTGACCGTTCAGGCTCTTGCTGTCTCTATTCAGCCGTCTTTTCCGAGAGAACAAAGACGGAAACTGACTCCTTCCGAAGGCCTTTCAGTATTTTGCACGATAGCAAAAACAGGGTGCCTGGCTGGGTGCTCAAAACAGATCCAGCAAATTTATTAACTTTACATATGATAAAATTCGAATTCACAGACTCACAAGTGGACAGTGACGGCAAGTTTTCGTTCACCGAAAGCTTTTGGATTCTCTTCGTTTGGGGTTGCGCTGTCGAATAAACCTTCGTGGACTCCATCTTTTCCACTGACTCTATCTTCCAGTAAACGAAGGTTTTCCTCGAGATTCTTCGCTATGCCCGTCACCATGTAGTTGGCTCCAGTGTAAAATGATAAAATTTTCTGCAAACCTATGGAAGCGTGTGATTGCTTGCTATAAATGTCAACGGAGGTCAGATCTGTCGGTGAGATGCAGAAGTCAGGCTGTTTGTTTGCGCCATAATTTGATTAAATTTTATGTGAAAAATCGTGAGGAATGGATACTAAGCTTGTCGGTCGGATGGGAATGCATGTCAAGAATGCACATCTAAAATATGTAGATTGGGCAAAGACAGGGTCTGATATAACGACAACGACGCCTGGTCGGGCTTTCCGTTGCACTAGTCGTCTCAATTCCGAGGCTTGACAAAATCTACGTGGAACGCACAATTCTCGTCACCATCATCATCAACATCATCGTCATCGTCATCATCCGAGTCATCTTCATGATCCGAATCATCGCAACCAACATCAGCACCAACATCCGAATTGTCCTCACTATCATGCTGGTGATCCCTGGATGTTCTTACTTGGAATCATATTTATGGTCCAAAAAATAGTCAAGTCCACCGCATCAGACTATCTTTTTTACTAGTACATGGTTCTGGTGCCATACTATCGCTTCTAATCACGGGGACAATCAAACTTCAATTGTTTCACCAATTTCAAAAACACGTCATTCTTGTGTAAACATTACCGGTGATTTTCATTGAAGTTTAACCCCTTAATTTCGTTACTTAAAAAGTTACCTGTGTATTAGCCGTCTCCGAATACTGCCGATTGGGGAAGGTTTCGAACCACTGTGCATCTGTGGATACGGACATTTTCAAAAGCTTGCAGTCAATGAAGCATTCTTCCGAATTCCCAGTCCATACAGACGATGTCGTTGACCGGTAACCTTTTCACCATGTTGTGGAATCGCCTGTTCACAATTATGGACAACAACTAAAGTGCATTACCGTACCCCCCACCCCAAAATGTTTTTGTTTCGAATTCAGTTTTTGAAGTTTTGTCATCCATTCGGTCATTCTGGTCTTTTGTTAACCTTCAACAGCTCAAGAAAAAAAAACGGTTAAGGAATATATTTGATTTAACTAATTCTCCCCGAAAATGTACGTGCGCTCTAATGAAGTTTCGTTCCGAAAAATGAATGGGCTATAGACTGCAGACTTCATTGCTCAGTTTCTGATTTCTACTGGCGCTATTCCGTTTAAGCTTGTCCAAATAGGTCGCGTTAGCACGCCCACGTACCAAGGTGCATGAAATTTCCACTTCTGTTTCTGATTGGTTGATTTATATCCAGCTTCCAATTGGCTAGAAGAGCAACGTTACTCGTCACTGTATCCGTCCGAGTGACTTTGAACAGTCCGCTAACCTGTTCGGAATGAAACTGATTTTTGACGCGAATATCCCAGAATGACGGATCGCTTCGATAGGTAAGCAGAAGCGATGTTCAGTGTACGCATCTTTTTACTTGTTACCATCAAATTTTTTCTTGTGATCTGGTTTTAAGGTAACAGGGTAAATGTTATCCTACGGGTAAGAAGAATTATTTTGTTCAAAGGAAGATTGTACCTAGAGCGGAACAGTTTTAGCTCATTACTGCCGCGACCGACAACAATTTTTTCTTAATGGTAATTTCCTATCACATGATCTATCGTATTTTTGAATTTACCTCGCAAATTTGTCTGTTTCTACAAGTTTGTCTTGTCATTCCGAATTTCCACTACTTTCCAAGCTGTGCTGCACAAAACCGAGTTAAGCTTCCTGTATGTGTCCGACACTGGATAGTTTCTTTTGTTCGAGTGTTGTGGTTTTCTTTAACAAAGAGATTAGATCACTCTTCCTAATAAGGATCGTCTGTCTGTCACTGTGGAATGACATTACTGGTGAATATGATAATCCATTTTTCAACCAAACGGCGTTTCTCTGTACACTAAAAGCAGTTAGCACAATCGAGACTAATGGATTTTATAAAAAACAAAAAGTGATAAAACCTACACGCATTCTAAACTCTCAGTCGGTGAAGCAAAAACTAGGTATAGATATTTTAACACAAAATCAAGGCAATCTCGACAGGATGCACATTATCTATCGACGGCGCACTGTACAAATGTTACAGAAAGCGACAAAAGAAAACGGAATCACAGCAGTGCACGACTTGTTTCGGAAACCTTTTTGTTGCATTTTTACGACGTGTATACTGCACAAAACATTTCATGTTAAAGTTTATACGAGTGTAGACAAAATGATCCATAAACCCGCCATGAAGCAAGGCATTTTTTGGTCATTCTGAACTGCCATCCAGCAGTTCGGATAGAAAATTACCTTTTCTTTGTACTTCAAGAAATTTCGATGTCAGTAACTACAATGTAGATAGTAAATTATACTGTCTCACTAAGATTGCAAACTTAAATTGTGCAACGACAGAAACAGATGGATGTATGATTTTGCATGAAACTTACTACAAAGGTCATTGTGTTTTCACCAGACTTACGTCACTCAGGATAACATGTTCATTAATTTCTGGTGAATGTAACAGGGAATTATATCTGGAAAATCTGCCATTTGCTTGCATTTAATCTCCACTTAAAATTTGGAAAATACTACAGTCAACATAAAGACGAATATTTCTTTATTCTTAGTCATTTTATTATTCTTTAAATAATCTTCCTTAGCTTTACATTAGTTAGATTGAAAAACTTGAGAAATAGGGGAATAAGGGGCAACGTTTTTGAAAGGCTTTTTTTAGAAATATTCATTTTGCAAACGTTTTACGGCTCAGCAATTGGTGTGCACTCGTCAACTAAACTAGCAAGTCGCCGAATTGGCCAGATCAGGATTCTTCGCCAGTCCGTTAAAGGTTTAAGTTCCCTAACTTAATGTACTATTGATCCACATTCCAAATCTACCAACATTTGAAAAGCATTATTATTTCCTCATATTGGGAGAGGCGTAATAATCTACTTCACGATAAGAGAAAAAACTGGTGCCGGAAAAATTGTAACGAGATTATAGTTTTTGTTGTTGAATTTGAGTAGTACGCAACATAAAAGTATGTTCCTGGTACATCGCTGGTTCATTAAATGTTAGGTAAATCACTGTCTCATCTAGTTTAGGTACAAATGCGAATCGGTATAGAACATAAATTGAACAACATATTTTAATAAGTTCTGTGAACTCTACATTGTGACACTAAATATTATATTGTTTCTAGATCACTGATTCGCTGTCACAGTAACCATGTAAACGATTCGCATTGGAAACTTGAATGACTTTGATTCAAGATTACGTCTATTGTATGAAAGATCCCCACTAAACAATATTTCTGCTCCCCATGACCAACACACGTTACCGTAAAAAATCCCACTTGTTAAGTACTTAACTTCAGTCTGCAATTGCTAGCCTAATTGTGAGTTGAATAGTTGCCAAATTAAATGTTTCCGTCGAGAATGGGAGCTGTCTGGTACGCGTGGTTATAACCCAGAACACTTGCAAACAAGTTTAGAAAGTTTTCAATCGCCATTAGGTTTTCATTTTTCACGTACGGGTAGGTTTAGTGCAACAACAAAGGACGGTCATGCTTAGTTGGCCTTATAACAGTTAAAAAACATTTAACAAGAGAAACCGAGCAATAGATTTAAAAAATTTGATGATAATTCTCTCCACCTCGTTGATGCTAGTGTCCTCAGATTACCACTGGGGAAATTCGAAACACATCACCGACGGCGATATACCCATATGTATTAACTGTCCCAGCATCCGATTACATACGTGTCGTTCTATTCGATCAATTAAGACGACTCTGTAAGGAGATCTGTTTGTCATATCACACATGTTACAGTACTGGTAGTTGTTCGTGGTTCTCAAATCGATAGAATTGGTAAGCCATTCGTGTGGCCGACTATTTTCGTCCGAATGGCGTCATCGATACGCGTAGCAACAGATGCTTGGAAGACATCATCGCCTTCGAATGGAAACATTTTGTTTGCAATTGGTGATCTTGATATTGTCTTCCATTCCAATGGTTTGGTTCGGTTTGGTTTTGGCTCTCGACGAGTCTTATCAAGAGGCTAATGATTTTGCAGCTTTTTTCGAATTAGACTGATCATACCAACTTTTTTGTGGTAGGCACACCGACCGTCAAAACCCAGCCAATTCCATCCAGGATATGGGTAACTGATATGAAATCGACGGTTGGATGAAGTGTTCAGAATGAATGAAATTCAAGTTTCGAATAATTAGGCGTATTCGAAGTTAGGCAGTCAGTTCGATATCAACGGGCCGTTGAAGGACACCGTCTTTCCCTACTGCACTAACAAATTGGTTGTGTACTGTGCGTTTTCTAGAGTTCTAAAATAACGCATCACGAAACACACGGAGATTTCACAGATTGCGGATACTGAAATGAAATTAATTTATATGGTTAGAAAACTTAATCTGAATTGATTTCATGTGTTTCGGGTGTGCCGTTTGTTACAGATTTCAAACGCACGCTTCATAAACTCACCTCGGCTGAGGTCATGCGGTTCTCTATCATCGTGATGCAGCGATCACCTGTCAAACAAAGCCTGTACCATTCAGGGTCACGAAAACAAACTGACTAAATATCTAGGTCGTTGTGTGCGACACAGGTTGCTATGGCTTCCCGACGAGTGATACCATCGACGCAATTGATTGACACCAAGCCCTCAGGGCGCTAGTTTGAACTTGATAGTTATCAGGGCGAAACTATTCGTTCCATAATCACAGCTACATTTGATAAAATGTTTCCCTTCCGTATTTGTTCACGTTCTTAAGTATTGGTAAATTCGACCTCATTCATGACTTCCAGGACGCAGACATCGGCAAATTAAGGACTGCCGAGGGTACTCAAGAAGGTCGTTTTTGACTAGCTGACGTAAAACCACTCAAAGCTTCCGGATACTAACGCTCACGTGAATTTTCATTTGATACCTTTGTTACAGACAAGCCTGATGCAAAGAGATGACTGGACATTTTTTTGCAGAATTTCTGATACTAGTATTGATCGTCAGGAGAACTATTCCGGTCGCTGGGTTG
This sequence comes from Fasciolopsis buskii, assembly GCA_008360955.1. NCBI lineage: Eukaryota > Metazoa > Platyhelminthes > Trematoda > Plagiorchiida > Fasciolidae > Fasciolopsis > Fasciolopsis buskii. Next base: position 227,469 of record LUCM01005954.1, read on the forward strand.
GCAGTTTTGCTAGGTACATCCAAATTCCAGAAGCGGAAAAGTTTTGGTTGCACTGGATTGCGGTTTGTCACAAAATATTTATGAAAATTGTATATATTTAGCTTAAATTTCAACAGAAACCGTTAGGTGCAGCGAATCGATTCAAGAGTAGTAGAAAGGTGAGAGTCTGAAAATAACTTCCTATAGTCAAACAAGTCAGGATTGCACATCTAGTTTAAAACGACACAGTAGTGGAGTGGAAGTCGTTCACATGGGCTGAACTTGTAGTGTTAGTAGCAGAAACGATAGTAATGGCAGTAGTGATAATAACATTAGTACTAATAGTAACAGTGGTAGATTATTGTGGATCATCAGGAAAGTGGAAAAGTAGTGGGGTTGGCTCGTTCCGGAGTTTTGTTTGACACAACCGTATGCCTAATTTGTTTTACGTTATACACAGCACCAAACACACAGACAACTTACTCTCTCTCTCTCTCTCACACACACACAAGCAAGTTACCTTTATTTCTTTCCACACAAAGCGATGTGCTTCCAAGTCTAGTTATTACATAAAGAGAGCAGAAATTCGACAAACTTTTCTAAGTCTGTCTGGTCTTATCACAATAACGAAAGCGCATACAATAAGTAACGTTTTCAGTCTACCTGAATTCGATGGTCAATGACTATTAAAAGTCTGTCGGAATTTGGAAATACGAAATTACCGTGTCCTTATATTCGTTTTCACACTTACGTTTTAGCTTCGTTAGGCGGCATTAGGGATATTCGTTACATGATTTGTAGCAATATACCCGGACAAAGCCGGCCGTTTGTAAAAGTGCGAATTGAGCCATGTGATATGTCCATTTCGACGGCAAACGTGTTTAAATGGGATCTGTAGAGAATTGCATTCTTTGATGAATTCTTCACAATTTTCTATAATGATACATCCTGGATACCGCTTGTGCGTGCAAAACTATCTGCGCTTCAGAAGTTTTCACGAATGCCGCATGGTAGCTTGCATTCCCTGGTCGTATCTCTTTATCCTGCCTAAGGATAAGTTGATCAATGTTACAAAACTATTCATTCAGTTGCTTTTATCGGTACAATTTCATCATAGTAAACCGGCCGGTAGAATTTTGGTAGGAAGCTTTTGGACAAAAACTGGCGCTGATAGCGTGAGAAAGAGAGAGAGAGAGGGAGAGTGGTTTAAATAGTTGAAATAAATTATCTCTCCTTTAGGAAGAATTGAATTGTCAGCTTATGAAAGACTGTCAATTGCATTCGGGCTCACTTTGAAACTTTCCCAAACAGATATCTCGGATTTGTGAGGCATGCCTTTTGTTCAGTTAGACCAACCTTACACCTGATAAGGGGAATAGAGGAGAAGAATCAATATTGACGGTTCAGTTTTCTTGAGGTTCTGATAAGTGAGCTTGGCGTTTAGATCGTCGTCTTTTCGTCACGAGTCGAGGTGACATCGTCAGTGCATGTGCGCAGCTTTTGGGGTTCTTCTGTGCTTATGGTAGAAAACTGGTGGAATATGAGTGGGATACTTCCAGTTGTTATGTTCGATCGGCAGTGAATTGTACGGTAAAATCAACAGGTCGTTTTGCATTTGAAATGTTCGAAAATAGTGAGGTTTCACGGATGACTTTTGGGCAAATTCACTAATTTTCAACCAATGCAAGAACAAAATGGCTATACAATGAACTGATTGATTTTTAAGTGATGGGACAAGTACGTCATATTTACACCAAGGAGTCCGATTGTCAACCAAGTGGAAATGCTGACCAGACGTTGAGATTCAAGCCAAACGCCCTGTACGACAGTGAACGCTTGTCCATCGCTGAGTCAAATCTCGGGGAATCAGCACCATATGATTGTTTAAGATGAGTAAAAACTGCACAACATGCAACTGTTAAAAAAGCTTTGAAAATTTTCATTTGCCATTGAATTTTTGTCAAAATAAAAACAGACAATTCAAGTTCGGGAAGGTTACGAGTAGAATTTATTACTGCTCAGAAGCGTTTCCATCCGTTTTTCACGTCACCCTTTCGCCAAAATCACAAGAAACGTTTGACTCAGATGGACAAAAATCAGTTTTTTACACTCAAAAATTCCTGTTCCAGAGACATTCGGATCTAGAGCGTGCTCATGGCGATGAAATGTGCAAATGTTTATCGTGCGTGTCCTCACCGATTGAGATAGGCACGAGCACGCGAGTTCACTCTTGAACATGCGATGGAAATAACTCGTCCAATAGTGGAACCGCAATGTGTAACTCCCACTAGATCTTGTAACAGTAGTGTTTCGAATGATTTTTAGTTAGTTGTTCTCATTTTTGATGTTTAAAACTCGGGGGCACCTCATCAACCAATCCGTCCGAATGAATGCGCCTAGATACAAAATGTGTTTTCAAGCAGAGAGCATGACACACAACTTTCTTCCACATATTGCCCTTCAGTAATATGTCAGTAATAGGAAACCAATCAATAATCCAATGGTCATATAGAGTGGCAATACCCTGTGTCATGTTAGTCCTAAACACTCTTGTTCGCGTTTCAGTGTAATCGCTTACCGTTCTATCTTCCCCGAGCGGAGTCCGGAGAAAATTTGCTGAAACCCACTAAAATCCTATTTTAATTTGAAAAAAATATCGTGCTTTTATCACTGGCTGTGGAATTTGCTCACATTCGACGAAAAACTTGTGCAATTGATCCAGAAAAGTTTGTCACAAGTGGCAATCGAGCCAAACAAGATCGTTTTGAAGGACTAAAGCATTTGTTTAGTTTCGTTTAATAGAAAAACAATTCCTTGGTCCAAATGGAATGTGATAAAAAAAAAACCGCCACATTTTTATTTGTTCACTTCTTTTCGCTTTAAAGAAAAACCGAATTCGTGAGATAATCTCGAAATCGGTCGTCTTACAAGTTTGGCAAGTATAAAAATTGAGATGGATTTGGTTGGCAAATTCCGGTCTGTTCTGCTATCGATGGGGCAAATTTGTATGTTGTAACAGTAACCAAACGACGTTGGATGATTTGTGCTCATTTTTATGTTCATTCCACGCGAGTGTTTGTTTGTTTCTGTCCCAAACGCGCGTGCTCAATATCACGTGTGTGAAGATGAAAAGCGATATCTTTCATTGATCCTGTCAAAAAACTGATTAAGCCCAATAGAACATTCAGTATTATTGAGCTTACTAGAGAAAATTTTTCCATGAATATAAACTAATAACTTGTACATCCTCAATAAAATTCCAATCCGCGCATTTGTTCGTCGGTGTATAGTTTATTGTGATTTTTAAACATCCCGTCCACGGTGATACCACTCTAAACCGGTAATTTAACTAGTCATCAGTTGACGTGGACAATTCTTCTTGCCATTAATCCAAAATTAGACGTTTCACTTTCGAAGACCCATTTGGTCACACAGGGGATTTCCGCGTAAGAGCATGGTCCTAATTTCAAATGTCCAATTTGTCCAATGAGCATTTCGTGGTAGGCATCCCAATTTTTGGGTGAGACGAAAAGAGGAAGTGATGCTCAATTCTTGCTCTTCGGGCATTTCCTGTTCGTTCCATATTGGATAGATGGCACACAAAAACACTGGGACATAAATAGACGTAAAGAGCGAGTCGTTTTTACCGCCCCTCGGTTTCACGTCGATCACGTTTCGGGGGATAGTGGAATTCGGTGTGCTTGCATCCTCACTTATCGGAATTTTCTGATCGTCTGGGGATTCGGTTTTGACTTGGCGAAATCATTTTCATGTCAAATAATTCGCCGGTCCGTGGGGCTGAGGAGTGGGAGGAGGTGAAATACGTAGTCATCATGGGGAAATCGAGCAACTGTCTCCTTGTCAAATACGAAGGTTTTCATGGGTATTAGACGCAGAACACAATCCATCCATGCATATTAAATCTTTGTACTATTTCGGTCCTCGGTCTCCGGGATGAAGTGGGGAATAAAACGTCTCACTTTGCTGATAGCAATAAAGAATCTCCCTTCTGTGTAGATTGGCGCAGTCGACTTAGGTCACATGTTACCAGTGATAGTTCGATTAGTCTGGCTGTTTTGATATCACGGCAGCGTTATGGTTGAAGGAACATCGAGGAACTTGAAATACGATCACTAGTCTGTGGGAATCGTAAGAGATATCTCATATGAGATTCGTTCTTTCTCTGAATCATAGTCTGAAAACTGAGCAGTTTCACTAAGGTGGACGGCATTAAACGCCATGCACAGCAACTCGTGTGGTTAGCTATTTATTTGCGATAAGTAGATGTGTGGCCTCTGAATGTCACATCACCTCGTTTATTAACGAAATGACTATGTATGTCACTTTTCAGGAAGGAGGCCGCGGCCAACAGAGGGCTGCCGAGTAGGGAAGTTGACCGATTGTGGGAAGATTCGAACTCGAGACCTTCACGTCTGAACGGCACGACCTTATCCGTCTGGCCACCGCCGACCACGAAGTCTTAGAAATTAAAAATCTAGATTTTCCACAACCTCACTAAGGTCATGTGTGGATATGGATGTCGTAATCTTGTCGTCAAAACCATTGCATATAACCGCTAGATGACTGCTTCTATCATTTAGTCTACAACGGAACTTCCGGTAAAACTCTTCGACATCTTTGTCTCTTGCATTCCGGATAAATCAGTTCTCGCGGGCTAAAATCCCAGTCTGCATCCAGTCTCGATATACAATTGTCAGAAGACAAACGTCTACGAGATTTCCGGATTTGACAAGCATGAGTTTTCAACTGATTGCCAAAAAATAGGCCCTTACCTGAGGAGTTTCAAAAGCTAATTAACAATATTCCGTTTTTATCGATATTTCTGACCTTGCATCTACCTGTTTTGGTTGTCAATCGCGTAACTGACTTGAGACGTTAGATAACGAACCTGACCGGTAGCGGTGTGAGACGATTTTCCGGAAAATGGTTGATTCAGGAAATTTTTACATTCCATGCACCCCTCCAAATCTAGCTTCCATCTCGAATGAAGGTGGTTAGTAAAATCCCTAGTGAGTCCCAAGCTAATCATTGACTTCTTGGTGACACCATTTTGACTGAGAACTTTGAGAAAACACATGGCTAAAATCCGGGCAGGAATGCTTAGCACACCACACGCGTAACGCGTTTGTCTCCTTGCCAAACAGGATAGCTGGGAACAAATTCTAAATAAAATAGAATACCACATTTTTTGGCAGAAAGGCGAAGCTATATCTCAAATTTCAGTCGGAAACAAGCTAAACGGATCACGACCAGATCAAAACTAGCACCTTCTACGCATTTACAGTCATTCGGACCTATTGGAATTCCATGGTTCATAATAACGTTTGAGTCAAACGCCGATAAGTGTTCATCGAGACCGATATGCACGTTACCGATTGCTTTCATCGGAAAAGTTGCACAGACCGATTCGCAGTACCAAAAGTCAAATAAACTGTGATCAGAGAAATTGGATTAGTCGGATCCAAAAATTCCCGTCCGTTTCTGATCTAGGCTGTATGATCTAACAGCTGCATTCTGCTGGTTGGTTATGTGACAATAGAGAAATTACTAGGTGATAAATTCATAGTGTAAGTTAGAGGTATCAACAGACCCTGATCAATCTAATCAACAAATGCTGTTTCGAAATGACACGCGGTAGCTAAAGTAGTTTTAATAACTTTTAGGCTGACAATTGTGTCCAAACGGCAAATGTTGCCGATTGTCATCACCGGCATACTCAAAATCACTGCGATTAAGTCGCGTGCATGTGTTCATGTCCATGGGCCGGATATGTTTGCTTGTCACGTGATCGGCCAACGAGCAATGCTGAGCATGTCCACGTCTGTCTCAGAAATCCGATAGTAACGTCTCGCAATCCTGAATCAAAGATTATTCGACAAATGCTTCCGGGTTCCCGGATTGCAGGAATACAATTCTGGCCATCATCGCATTTGTGCATCAGCAAGGTAGAAATGTGATGAAGTTCTCAACACTAGAGAGCAATCACAATTTGACCGAGCGTTCAATCACTGCAGAAGCGGGAATATGCTACTTTAAGCTTTGAAGTGGTGAAAATCAGAGTGCATGCCTTATTGCTGAAAGGGCGGATACAAGGCTCAGTGGGAGGTTAAATGATGGAAACTGGGGGAGGAGGAGTCAAACATTCAGAAGGCAACTAGCGGTTCTTTCCAATAAATCGATCGAATAAATCCAAAGAAAGGCATTTGGCCTATTCCCGCCCAGTAGTTGGCTCAAGGATCGTTAAATTACGTCCCAGAAAGTGAAAGCATCTTATAGGTGTGTTGTTCGCCAGAAGTTGGAGAACAGTGAAATTTCGACAGTCCGCTCTAACAAACACAAAACTTGTGTAATGGCTCAAGCACTACACCGATTTTGTGTCGGAAACCAAATCTCCCAGGTTCGTTTTTTTTTAATTTTGAGGCCGAATAAACTCTTATCTGTCCTAACCCTGTTTCCTTGTTGAAAAACGGAAAGTCATTTTTCCAGAGAGATGTGGTTTTTTTTCGGGTAGGTCCAACCGATTGTGTTTTCCAGGTGTTGCAGAATCCCGGGACATTCCGGTACTTTAAAAAGCGGGAACAAAACACACGCAGCAATCTGACAACACATCAGCTTAGCAGATACGTGTTTCTTCCAGACTAGTTTGTTTTAGTCAAACGATCGGCACAAAGGTGGTTCGACTTGAAAGTTGTATATTCGAACCCCTCAAAGCCAGTTAGGTTTCCCTTGGGATAGTCTAACACTGCACCAGTCCTTTTTTGATTGTGATTGGTACTGGTTTTTCATTGTTCAGAAAAAGAGCACGACAAAATAACGGATGCAACAAGAAGAATAATTTGTTCCCACGGATAATTTTCCCACCGAAACTCTACACTTCGTTAACTGGGGAACTTCGCATGCCTATTCAAAGCGCTCAGGCCCGTTGCTACCTGCATTTGATATGCATCCCAACGTGGTCATTAATTCAGAAGGATTTACTTAGCATAAACAACTTTGCCTCATCCTTTGATGTGTGACTGCATTGCAGTTAGTGTTCTGCAGCAGTTTGATTTTGATCAGTGATTTTGTTCCACTGTTGATTTTGTTTGGGGTGATAATTACTTCAAACATTGACCAAAACTGGAACAAAAAGTTGCGGTATCGTTGCGTGGACTTATTTTTAAAATAAGAAATCAAGTGTATCAGACATTATGCGTTTCTCAAAATGGCCGGACATTACAATCCCAGGTCTGTGTGCCAATATGGTGGTACAAGGCTGCCGCTTGAAGCATTGCCAAGACTGGCCATAAGGAACTAACTGGTTCCAGTTCTCAGTCTTACACTGGCCGGTCCCGAACTCCCGGGTGAGCTGTGGACTTCGTGACGCATGTTATTGTTTGTACTAAACCCATATTTCACTCGGGTGACGAAAAACAGAAAATTTCGACCCTAGCAATGTTTTAGCGACGATTAAATTTGCTTCTCGTCACAAAGACTATGTTTGGGACGACAGCAACAGATAATACAAATGACTGGCATCCCCCGGTTTTTCGCCACAATCGTTTCAACCAATTCTCGAACTAGAGAGAATAGATAAACAAAACAAGTTTGGCCGATTTGCACTCTTTTTACCAACAATAGAGTTGGATTAGCAAAGATAAATTCAAATTATCTGAAAATTTAAGCGGGAAAACACCACAATGGTTCTTCGACATTGTCCCCGGAAGGAAAGTGCAGCCCATCTGATCAGTCTTATGGAACATCACGCAATTTTCCGTTTTCCCGTACTTGGAAGTATAAAAAATACTCTTGATTCAAAGGTTGAAGTGTGCTAGGTCGGCCTATCAAGCGATTTCAAGCCTGGTGACTGCAAGAGTTTATTTGGAAACAAGGATTTTCGCTTCTTTAAGTCTAATCGACCGTGCCGGTCAAGATGTCGATCATTTCCTTTTCTATTTGAAATTGAATTGAATAAAGTACACGCAGGTACATGTCACTCAAATGCAAACATTCTCTAGATATTTTACTCGGCCATCCTTGTGTTACAAACAGGCCATTCTACTCGTGACAACCGAATTGAGGCAGAAATGTGAATTGATTGAAAGCACAAAAGATGAAAAGGGCAAATCAAACATCACTTCGATGCGCCTCGCTTTCCATTTGCCCCCTTCCGGGTTTAGTTACTGCTTGGCTTTGTACGATGACCATCTTAGCACGCAATGTGAACGGAAATCCACGATTCGTGTGCCTCTCAGTTGTTCGTGTCGTTTGCGTTCACATAAACGTGTCCGTGTGTTTCCCACGTCAATCGAAATTCACAAATTTCTCTCGACTAGTTTGAGCGGTGGGAATGGGAACAATTTGCCTAGTCATTCAGATTATTTCTGTTTAGCCCAGACCTGTTTCGCTCCGGTTAATTCAGTAAAACTCGTCCAAGATAGGTTGACCTCGTCGACAATTAAACAGTGTGCCAAGTGGCCTAGTTGACGCACCAATTAGAATCAGCCGAGCGCATGGAAAATGCTTACCTGCTGGAAGGGTATAACGTTTAAGAGTGTAGTTTTTCCGAATCCCAATCATTGATAGAAAGATTATGATGTTATGTGAGACTCATCAAAACGGTTACCATAATGCGCCACGCTTTTCGTTTAAGCATACCCAAGGGGTCACGTTTACCGCGTTTGCATGAAGAGAAGTTCATTAAACTAAAGAAGAATATAAACCTGCCTTTTACCTCATTTATCGATGAAATATTGATGGATTTCATTTTCAGGAAACTAGTCCCGGCCAACTGAGAATTGCTGAGTGGGCAATGTGGCCGGTGCTGGGAGGATTTCAACCAGCTACTCTCACATTCTAAACGCCACGACTTTGTCTACTTTGTTTGAGCTTTTTGGGTCTCACAGCACAGGTGCTGCCGTGATACTATAAAAACTGACATGGTGGACTAAATCCGGATCGACGATCGCTTTCACAGCACTATTCAGAAAACAGTGGAATGAGCAAGGGAATTAAACTAAAATTCATGCAACTGGACTTGATAATGAAGTAGTAAGAATGACAATCGAAACAGGTACAAATATTTTACCTTTTGATGGGCAGAGGTTCCACAAAACGATTCTCCCTCGCCTTTCGTAGACCATTTCCAAGGCGTCGACATTGATAATTGTCCAATCGTGCTATTCGGGTTCACCCGTCGCTCGTTTGCTTTTTCTTAGTATTTGGATTTCGCCTATTTCAACTTGCGTGGCAAAGATGATGTAGGCGACAATCATCGTGAGTCTTTCTCCTCTTTTGTTGCAGTCAGTGAACCATGTTCGATTTGTACGAGGGCGTAGACCGCGTACCCGCAAATGTTCAAGATGAAGGAAAATCAGCACGACTTTTTGTTGATAGTTTTGCCCTACAACTTGCCTACCAGAGGTCAGAAATGTCTAAAGCATCCCCGTTTGTTTTTCTAGTTAAATTACTAAGAGATAATCTGTTCAAAAAACGGTTTTGTTTGCCTGTCGAACCGCTGTGTTCATCTGTGAGCGAATGAAATCTATTGTTGCTAACTCACGTTTGCTAGAGGCAAACGATTCCGTTTTGTCAAGGGTGTTTATTCTACGAAAATGTACTAGGTCCAAACAAATGGTAAACGGCACATCTAATGCAGTCACTTTTTGGTACCGGGTTCGAATTAGCGTTCTCGGATGCAACGAAGCTGCTTCTGGTTGTCGATTATCCCAAACGTAAGGCTTCCTGAAAATGTGCACAGGATATAAATATATATTTATATATATTTACCAATTCAATTACAAACACAAGATATTTGGACAGAAGACTATCAGTTAAGCACAAATAACTGGCGTCAATAATTGCAAAAACACCTGTACAGTTCCCAAGGAATTTCTGTCATTCATCCACAAAATTGCCTACAATTAATGCATCTCATGAAATAATTCACCACGTGATATCATCGCTCAACTCGCCATTAAGAAACCATGGAAGCACTGTACACCTGTTTCATTCTTGTTAGGAATGATGGGCAGTGCATTTGGACCGCGCCCGAACTGGGACGCGAACCCGGCACGAAAGATTTTGAGTCGAACAGCTTAGCCATTACGTTACCGGGCAGACTTTGAACGGCTTGTTGAACTCCATCACATGATGTTTCCCCTACCTGTCACTGATTTGCACGGCTACTGGCCGCTCGCGTATATGTACACCTATTTAAACTGGAATGGATGTGCATTCGAGCAACCAAGTTTCGTACACGATCGGGCAAAGTTGGCAAGCGTTGTAAGATCTAAATACGAAAAGTCGTCCCTGATGGAATTCTGAGAGCATATGACTACTAAAATTGATGCCCGCGTAATTTTCGGCTTGGTATATTATTTTCGTGGCTAGCAAATCATCCGTGATTCGAATCTGTTTGCGTGTATGTATGTGTTTATGTATGTATGTATGTGTTTATGTATGTATGTATGTGTATGTATGTGTTTATGTATGTATGTATGTGTGTATGTATGTATGTATGTATGTATGTGTGTATGTATATATGTAAGCAATCGCGAAAGCAAACAAAATGATACCCATTGGTGACCGGTTTCTTTTGCGAATTCATTCTACAGTTTTTTGTGGAGCCAAAAACAACTTCAGTTTGAGGCAACACCAGTCCGCTGGTAGACCAGTTTATTCAAATAAATCAATTAACCACTTCAGTTTAATTCCCAATACACTGATCATTTTCTCCATTGTTAATTCTTTGTAAGTTTCTCGCTTGTAAATATATCTTGAGCGAATTTTCTCAGCGATAGCCGAATTGGTAATCGCTGGTATTCCGAGCGAGTCTTTAAATCGTCCGGGAAAAATAAACTTAGTATCAAACCCTAATGCTTAACTCCAATATTAGATCCAATGGTACGGTGATTGAAAATGGGCTGACTAGACAAACCACGAGTTGAATGTCTGTGGTACAAAAAGAACCGTATGGTTTTCTATTTTCTAAATTCATACAGTAGCCTAATTACTTAATTTTATCAAAATGTTATGTGAGTTTTTCACGGGATTCGATCGCTTGACCGAAAACAATGGGTGATCAAAGCAAGGATGCGATGATGACTGATTCCGGTTTGATCGAAACGTCCAAACTATGTGCAAATGTTCTTTTGCGTGTGAATTATTGTCCCCGCTCGTAGATCTGGTTTTCGAAGCCCAGTGAGCCGAGGACGAATAATAACAATTGTAAGTAAACTTCAGATGCATAAAGTTTTGCTGATACGAATTGCCAGATTGGTCCAAGAAAAACAGAGACTTACCAGGCCATTTTGTCGATAGACAATTTTGAACGTGTGAAAAAAGCGCTCGGAATACTTCCCAGGCGATTGATGATAAATCCCACCGTAATGTTGTCATGCAGCTGGACGATCGAGGAGCCACTGAAAACAAGTCTATTTATCGAAATTTGTTCCCGGTCGCAGGGATTTGTTGAACATATAAAAGTCCATTTGCTTACTGTTTCGCGTAGTTTCGCAAGAGAATAATAGAAAATGGAACATAACTGTGAAATTGACGGGCGTTTAATATGCACCTATAAACTGACTACAAAATGAAAGTAAGAATTGGAAAAATCTCCCTTGAGGTAAAAAGAAAATCCATTCGTATCGTCAGGATGTTGAATAAGTAGACATAGAATAGATAGACTAATGTTTCCGCAACAGCTATGGCCACACATTCGACTAAGCACGACTGGCAGGCATCGAGGTTATGACACTTTTTCGGGTTTGTGGTATGCGTGAACGTGTGACCGTATTGGTGGATGAACGATCATTAGGGAATGCACAATCAAACATTTTAGCTCTAACGGTACTTTTCAAACATCCTGCAATCGATTGTTGAATTTGGAGATGTGTAGACCGTGTTGATGCAGTCGTAATCATTTGGAATGTGCAGACCATCGAATTTATTTCAGAGATTTGACCTACGAATCATTTTTACCCTTTGTTATAAGAAGACCGATTTCAGATTACGGAGGTTGAGTATGGCTACAAAAGTAGTCAATTTGCCACATAAATATTTTCTGGCTAACTAGTAGAAAACTTAATTTGCGTAGATAACGACTTTATTCGTGCCAATTCTAATTGCACGGTCTAGTTAGACAGGGGAAGTAGATCAATCCGCTTAGAGTGGCATTTAAATTTTGATCGATCGGATGACCCACCCACGCAAAAACTGAACTGTTTTGTGCCAAAGCAGAGTTAGCTTCAACTAGACGGACGTGTACAAATGGCCTACAAAATAAAAATCCTAATTCATTGAGACGACAAGATGTAAAATTTTTTTTGACAAACAATTTACGATGCCTCTCGCTACTTCACTATAATCATCAACAAGTGTGAACGAAATTCATACACTTGCAAATGAAATAAAAACCATTGAGAATCACATATACATTCTATCGATCCTAATAAATTAGCAGAGAGAAAGAGTCCCCTGGTTTTGTTAGGAAAGCAATTTTATTTCTACAGAGGTCACGTACGGCGCGAGAGAGTGAAATAAAACGAGTGAATGACTCATGGTGTCAGATCGTAGAACATACAACCAGAGGTTATGAGCAACCAGTATTCTACGGTTTGTATAGGACACCGGACAAGAAATCAAGTACAAAAGAAGGAAACTAATCCTGGGTTCAAAGTTACTCATAAAAAGGTTACAAACAAGTATATTATTAAATCATACCGGTTCAAGACAAATGAATGGAAAAGCCTTTCAAGAAGAAAACCTTCTCTTCCCACTTTGCACGGCCGTTGGGTCGATCGTGGCACGTGGCGATGGTAACTATTGTTAGTCGAATACACTAGATCTTCACTAGATCATCATCATCATCATCATCGCTAACTTTTGTGGTAAAAGAATAAACTGATGTCACCGTCTGGTTTATTTCCAACTCAGATTTCATTGAAACTTCGTTGGTTCTGTAACACGACAAGTTTCAATGTTCTGACTAGCACTATTACCCATCTGTCCTCTGCGGTTTTGTGCGTGTGTTTGTGTTTGTGTGTGTGTGTGTGTGCTTGTTTGCGAATGTGTAGGACGTGCTGTTGTCACTGTGATCCCACTGTAAGTTGAAGTAAGTCGAATAAGAATCTGTTCTAAACAAACTACCTGGACTAGGGTTAGAAGCACGCACCAAAAGTTCGCCGGAACATAATTCATATTAAAACAAGAGGTTTTCACGTGGTTCTGGTCTGCAAGTTTGGCTTGAAAATCGCAAACTTTTGCACATGAATCGAGGTAATGTCAATTGGTGATGAAATTTTCGCGATCTGGAACCAAGCTCGGAGATCAGAGCCGCATCAAACCCAACAGCCTTAGCCAAGACCAACATAAATTAAAAGTATCATCGAAGTAAAATGTCTTCCAGATCATGTATGCAAAAACTGTCTTGACAAATTCAATCAGCCTCCCAGTATGCGACTGGCTATCACTTTTGTTTGCTTCGTCAATCTTGTGCACGCTTCGACGTGTGAGAACGATGGTGATATGTTTCTTTCAAACCACGATTAACCACGATCAATCCTCGAAGCCGTTGTGAAACCATTGCACAATTCCTTCATCCGCGTTAGAATTCATCGTCAAAGTGAACTTTGTTCAGATTCAGATGAACACAATAGTAATCTTAAGATAATTCGAGGAACGCAACTTTGTTCAGATTGTTTCACGTGATCGATTCTGAATTCGGACTCAACGAATCGTGAATTATGAGCCTCTTCTGCGATAACGAATTGGTATCTAGTGTGTCCCTTAACCGTTACAAAAAGAAACGATGCAAGATCACCGTCCACGCTCTACTGCCGGTTCGTCTGGCTTGGCAACAGTCAACAGCAACACCCGAAATCGGGTGTGAACCCAATCCGAAATGATTTTAAGTCAAAATTCTGCACGCCAGGTTATCCCGTAAAATATGAAAAACAGTTGTATCATTCTTCGTTTGGTGTCGTTGTGAAAACTGTGCGGTAGATTGTCTGAAAATCGGTTCATTTCTTCTGCTACCGTAAACTACTGGGTGACAAAGCTGTGTGAGACTGTAAATATCCTAAAAGAATAACGTAAGCTTTGCGTCCAAAAATCAATGCGCTGCTTGTTTCTTCCGTTCTAAATAACGGAATGTCAATAGCGCAACCTGGTTGATAAGTTTTGCCCTTCTCTCGCAAATCACATCTACCAACAACTCTGTGCTACTCTTGGTACAAAGTTGGTTATAGTACCTTCGTTTCTAGCACGAAAAGTATGCATCGCTTAGGAACCGGTTACCTAATGTATGACGACTTGCGTCACCCAGTGTCTGTTGGAGGCTGCTTGTCACTTGTGCTCGGCAAATCGGCATTGATTGCTCAGAGTCGGTAAGACTTCGAAAGTGTTCTCAATGTCCGGTAGACAACGAATGATGCTACTCTAACGTTACAGTTTTCTACACTGGCATCAACAGAATACTGACTGCATGAAACCAGCACGAGAACAACACGTGACGCATGTGAACCATCCATTATTTTTGTTCTAACGTGTAAAATTTGATATATATATATATATATATATATGTATATATATATAACTCCATGAAGTGCCATTGGCACATTTTTGTGTTTTTTGCAAACTAGATTTTGTCGAATAAAGCCGTTTTTCTCTCCTTATCACTAACTGCTCTTCTTGTGATATCGTGACATTGATCTGAAAGACTGGTTTCCTTGGTGGTCTCTTTGTATGTACCCGTATAAATTTCAGAGAATACAAATCTATGGAGTAAGTTCCGGTCACATGCATCGTAAAAACGCATCAGATTCAACAAGACAAAATTAGTCCCATCGACCTGTTGCATGACACGGTAATTTCACAAAAGCTCACAGCTTGCAGAGCACGACTAAACAGAGAGAGCGCGCACGGTTGATTTGATATCATACATTAATTCCATGCACGCTGGCAGTTTTTCCCGCCTCCAATTAGAACCTGAACTGTTCATCTGCGCTGTGTTCCACGTTCGTTCCTCTTTGTTAGGAAACCCAGTTCGTCCGATTTGCTCAGCCGTCTCAAAGCCCGGAAAGTTCTCGGAGTTGGTGAATGCTCCGGAACGACCACCGTCTCGAAGGCAAGTGAAGTGCATACCAGTCCAGATGGTGAATATTTTCACTCATATTGGTTTTAGTAATCAATTTTGTGGGGTGTGTGGGTGTGTGTGTGTGGGTGGGTGGGTGCGTTTAATCGAACAACACAACATTTGGCAACAGAATAAATGAAAGAACAGAGTGAGGTTGTTTGTTCGTGGTCATAAATTTTCCGTACAGTCAGAAAAGCGTGCAGTCGCAACTCTGCTCTACAAAATCCCAAAATGCAAGCTACCGCGACTGAGAATTAAGTAGGGTCTGTGTGGATGGGTCCGCGGGTAGTTTGCTATGGTAATAATGCATATTTATGTGTACATTTTCAGAATATTAGGGTGTATTTGAAGGAGGCAAGTACATCAATATAAAAAATACATCATATTAGAGTAGAGGAAATTGAAAGTTGTCATGAAAAATTCACCATGATATAAACGCTCAAACTCAACCAATT
>LUCM01005954.1:243063-276896 GCA_008360955.1 Fasciolopsis buskii
ATATATATATATATGCATTACTACTATTGCTACTGCCACTACCGATACGGCGGCTACTATTAGTCTCGCATTAGCGCAAAAACAGTTATTTGGTCTGGATTCATTGTTAACCTGTGGTTCCTTTTTTTGAATGACGTCGGGTTATCAGCAGTACCTTTATTCTTTGACACTTGGTCATACTGTACAGTCTGCTAGTTTTGACACTTCGCGCAATTTTGCATATATATATATATATATATATATATATATATATAAAACATGCTGTCTTGGTAATTTTAAAATCATGTATCTCGATCAGAGAGCCGCTTGTGGCATGTCTCAAAAATGTCGTCCACCTGATTCTGTCGTTCCATTGCGCACTTGGCAGAGACAAACGTCGAGTTAGCTCAAATGAGAGACACGAGAACACACTGCCATATCGATGTTAGGATAATGAGAAATGATGAATCGTGGATCACCAAAACCGAACTCATCGAAAGACAGCGTGTGTAGCTATTTTATTTCTGATAGGAATCACTCCAAGTGCACATCCACCGTATCCTTATTGGGAGGCAGAAAAGAGCCAAAGACAAAAGTGAATCGAAAATTTTGGTGGTAAAGCTCTAGAACCTGGCTCTCGAGGATCTATTGAGGTCCAACCTGTCCTCTGCGCACAATGATGAATCCCAAAAGAAGATAGCCAGCTGAACACTGACCTCGTCCTGTAACTCATTACGTCTGGGGTCTGACCTCGTTCCATCCATGGGGATGGCTTTAGGGGTCTTCGTGGTTAATGAAGGTCCAACGGGGAGGTTTTACGCGCTGTGAATCGATTTTCGTGCAACACAGACTTGTGATCGTGCCAGTCAACAACGGGTACGTGTTAAATCAAGTGATCAAGTCCACTAAATCATCAAGAGCACACCTAGCCTAACGGCCAGGGGGTTCGAGTAGTTTGTCAAACCTTCCATTTCGGAAGCAGTGTGTGTGCACTGCACAGTGTTCCCGACAAGGATGAAATGACCGTATACTGATTTCTTGTTCTAACACAGGTGAAGTGAGATTGTTAACGATTCGTCCCTTGCATTAATCTAATCTATTATTACTAGTACTACTGCTATGGCTAATTACATTATTACTACTACAACTTCCCCGCTTGGCAGCCCTCTGTTGGCCGCGGACACCTCCCTGAAAATTGATGTACATTGTTGTTTAATGAATAAAGGAAGTAAAAGATAAAAGATAAAAGATGATACTACTGCCACTATTATGATTAGTAATGCTTCTGTTACTATACATGCTGGTCAATTAGTCAGAGGATGAATACCATCCGACTTGATTTAGGCTGACTGATGATGGTTTGTCTCCAAAGGATTGTCTATTAGCATTGTCCTATCCGCCGTTCATGAGTGCCAGATCACTTTGGGATATCTCCCCGAATTACTCAGCCACCATGACTCACAAGCACTCATCCCGCGTTTGCTCTAGTGGGAAACACTTGCACTGGTGATGATACATTATGAGAGCAAAACAGATCTACAGGTGCATGCGACGTGGACATAGCATTTGTTCTTTTCTCGATATACCGGCCGAAAGTTGATGCGAACTTTCGCTGACATAAACACAGAGGCGATCCAAACTTGATAAAGTGATAGAGGAACAACTACTTTGTTTTGCCCTCATGACAGACGCAGACTGTGGTAGGACCAGCGAATTGCAACTGGCACAAACGATCACACAGAACCAGCCATCGACAGGTCTAGAATAATCGCAACCCCGACCAGTAAAAGCATACAGACAGAAAGAGAACGGAAGGGGAGACAGAACCAACAATATATTATTTATCTCTGAACATTGATATAACGCGAGTCAAATAAGTCGCAAAGCATTCGAAATTCTGTCGTCGGTATCTTCAAATAATGCTCTTCCCAAGGGACTTGGTGATATGCCAACTGGTGTTCTAGGAGGTCCTCTTTGTACAGTACACATTAAGGATTCTGGAATTGGAAGGAATTAGGTATGGATTAGCAGGCGATTAATTTGAAACCCCTACGGCTGTTTCATTTGCCTGACAAAACATTTATTATTTATCGTTTCCACGAATTTATTTTTTTTTCTGCTTGGCATTTTCATCTGTTTTTTATCCTAATGAGTTTGGCATGTATGTACAAATTATTTTGTTTAAAAATGAGGCCAAGAAATGATGTTTCCGAGCGAGACAGATTATTAATTTGCAGGTCCGAATGATATCCTTGTTCGGCGGGAAGTCTGCGTGGCAGGGAACAATAAATTTCCCCCGGGGTCTCGGAGTCTGTGGGGACGAAGTGCATCCTTGGGCTGGAACTGTATGTAAGATTGGCCGTAACTGATCAGAGTGTGACGCTCACTTGATCTAGAACGGAATCCCGGTCCAATTTCCATTGATGCTGTCCGGGGGCTAGAACAAAGCTGTAAAATGGGGTCATTCACTTCTGTGCCTGAGGTAGGTTGACATTGTGCAAGCCTCTTCACGGGATCTTGAAAATGCTTCCAGACAGCAGCAAACTACCTCATCTAACTGGTGTCTTACTCCCGCTACGTAAACTCTAACGCAATTTCGGCGTTAAGCTTTACAGAATTTTAGCAAACTTCCCCCAGTGACAAGTGAAGAGTGACCAGTCAACAGGTGCACATGAAATGCAAGGAAAAAAGCACAATTTGAAATGTTCAATTCACCTCTATCTTTCATGCTTTTGGTATTGTGGTCAAAGCGCCATCAAGAACATCCACACGTCTCCCGGTCGAACCCACAAGTGTGTCTGGAACCAACTTTCCCAGATCGACCACTCCCATTGGCTCATCAAAGTGGACTAATGAGCCACGTTTCCCCTTAGATGATTGAAGGGTAAAATCAAGTGACAGTAGTAAAACAAAAGACACGGGCACAATGTTGTGGTCAGTGCTGGACTAGCCAAACGAGCAGGCAACCGGCAATCGGAATATTCAAGCCCAGGACGTTCACGTTGTACAGCCATGATGTTAGCTATTCAACCAAGCACGAATGCAGCATTTCGGTGCATGCGGTTTTTGGTGTTATTTGCGTAAACTACTCATAAACTAGGAACTCAGCACCTTAACTGATTCAAACCATCTTGGTTTTGAAACTCCGTAATCATCAAGCTGACCGAGAAAAAGTAATTTCACTTACGCTAGCCATCATTAACAGATTCATCCTAGTCGGGGCTTTCAGAAATCAGCACATCTGGAAAACGACCATCAACACCTTCGTCATGCCCAGAAAGACGGGGTCGCCAGCAATTAGGTTAGCAACTAACTTATTTTGAAAATACCTTTGGGATCTATCTTTTATTTCCAAACTTATCTTCGGCCCAATGTGCGATCTTGACCTCCTGTTTGTCATGCCATTTAGGTGACACAAATTTTGGGACAGAAGAGCGAAATTATCGGGGATATCGAACTGGGCCCGGGAATTTTCTGCTGGAACTACTTTGTCGCGATCGCTTTTCTACTCTTTGGTATTGGGGTAAGTGAATGACCTGGATTTGTCTTTCAAACTGGGTCACTTCGTTTAGTGATTCGAATTTTGATTCAATAGCTGATACGTGAATTAGATCTGTGATTAGGTTATACTTATTGGTGTCCTAATTACTGGGCGAAACTGAACACCGGTTCAAATGTCTTATTGTGCCATGAAACGAAAAATCATGAATGCCAGCCAGACAAGATTGGGTCGGATTCCGACGGGGTTGACTGGCAAACTTCTCATACCGTGTTTGGATTAAAAACTAGTTTCTGCATTTCACGGTCTGGTTAGCTTACCCCACGTAGAAAGTAGAATAAGAAAATCATGTCCAGTTGATTGTTTTGGGGTGTGCTTGAAACGAGAAAATACACCTGATACTAAACGTCTGTGCAGATCACTTGAATATTGAAATGAAAATGCCAAAAGCCTTCACATCATTCACCCCTTTTTTCTCAATTTGTGTACAAGCAATTCGAATGTTTTGCCTTGTGAATTCTAGCATTTGAAATCGGGCATTCTAATGGCGTGGATGCCGAAATGTACACACTCGGGTCACCAAACCTACCCAGACAGTCAAATCTGTGCACCTGATTGGTCCAAAATCCTCGCGCACTGGTTGACTTACATTTTGTCCACTGAAGACCATCATGGAGGAATTCTGCTGCCATTTCCATGGTTTGGTCAAGCAGACCGATGAAGAACTACTGAGGAGCCACAGTCGTGACTCATCGACAGATTTTTCAACGGAAAGTAAACTTGCACATGTTGACATCGAAGTCTCATTTGGATTCATGAGTTGATGGTGAATCAAGAAAAATCAATTTTTCTTTATCTATTGGTGGTCACTGATGGTTGTTTGCAAATTGGTGACTGTCATCAAAGGAAGAAACAGTGCCAAGGACTAAATGCCTAATCATCAAATGTTATCTTCAAATAGAAGAACAAAATTTCCGCAATGGACTTGGTCGGTTTAGCACCCATTCTTGTTCATCAGGTTTTTGTCCCTGATACGCCTTGGCAACGTTACCACCAGAATCCCCTTCGGGGTTTAGGAGTACTTTTTTTGCGAATTGCGCCCGCGTTTGTGGATTCTTGTTTTGTGCACTAACAATTTTCGACTTGGAAGAAAATACCATGAACGACGCGTATTATGGAATCGATCACAAATGACAGAGTCGATTCGAGACAGGATTTCGGGGGTGCGAATACGTGATTAGCGAAGACACTTGCCAAACTTGTTGACTGCTTCGAAATATCCTTACACCAATAGCGGATGCATGCCGGGTGGTGGACCTTTAGTGCCCTTATTGCCCATGTGGGCATGCACATTTGCTCGCGGGCAATTTTGCCCCAGGATGGAATGAGTGGAAAGTCGATCTCCTTTTATCTCGCACACATGCATGAACGTGAAACTGCCTCACCCATGGCAGAAAGAAGAACGTGGAAATTCAGTCTACGGCCTTAAAAACAGGTTTGAGCATCTTGGTAGTTTTGCCTGTGCCCTCAACCAAGTCATTTTCTACATTACTATGGAACTGTGTCCAACGCGTAATGACTTATATTGAAAATATTCCGAATTAAATAAGACGATGTCTCGTTTTCATTTGAACTGATAAAGAGGTGTCTGCTCACAAACTGTACAGGAGGGATAACCACGATGCTCTCACTGTGCACGATCACAAATAACCGCGTGAAAGCGATTGACGAAATTTCGGTTTTTGCATTGTCACAGTTCCTAAAATGATGTTGGTAGCTGAGCGGCTCGACCAATTTGCACGACTTAATGAACTACGGCCAACACAGCTCGACACTTCACGCTGGTGACGAGCGAAATTAGGCGTCTGACACATCAAAATGGTCCGAAGTTCCAATTCTACAGTCGCAAGTAACAGGTGACAAATCGCTGTTCCCCGAGACTCGTTACCATAC
Organism: Fasciolopsis buskii; assembly: GCA_008360955.1. Lineage (NCBI taxonomy): Eukaryota > Metazoa > Platyhelminthes > Trematoda > Plagiorchiida > Fasciolidae > Fasciolopsis > Fasciolopsis buskii. Next base: position 248,495 of record LUCM01005954.1, read on the forward strand.
CTGTGCTTTTGACACCCTATGTGAACCGATGCATTTCATGTACCAGAATCACGGTTGTTGGTTCCACGTCAGAGTAGAGTGGCCATGAGGAAAGCCCCGTCCGCTACACGGATGCTTTAAGTGTCATGAAGATAGATAATCCATCTGCTTTCATTTCTGCTTCATTGCATTACAGTACTCGTGCGCATCTGGAACACTTTCCTTCGATTTATTGAAAAGTAGAAAACGAGTAAAAACCATTTCAAGTTGAAATTAACGCTCTAGAAATTCGGTGACTCTGTGCCGGAAGAACACGGTAGGCAAAAAGTGACGGACAATTTTGACAATGCAGATACAGTTTCCAAGGAATTGTGGGTATGTGCTAAACCCGATATTTCGCCGCTAATATCCAACATCTTCGGGAATCACAATATTGTCGCCACAATGACTGACGAGTACGCATTACCGTGCTTCACTGGTGTACATTTTAATCACACATGCACACGCACACACACACACACACACAAATACGCACACTCAGACGCATGCCATCTTCATTCTTGTGTTTTCCTCAGTCTCCAACTTGCAATCCACAGGTGATGCAGCTAGAATACGCAAGTTCCATTCCTGCATTCTATTCTTTTGTAATGCGAACACTTTTTGTAAAAATACGTTCTTCCACCTCCGCATATGAAACAAAAGCCTTTTTGTGTCTGCTTAACTGGCCCTTATCCACCCCTAGACGATACTATTTGGGGATACCTACGTGAAAGAAATGATAAACTCTTTGCCAAGCAACGGGAATCTGATGCCAAATGCGACGGCAGAATTCACACAGGCAGTCGAATATCGAATTCGCACGATTTCCCTATACCTGGCCGTAGCTGTTCTATGTGAGTAAATCCGATTGGTTATTGTTTCCCTCTAATTCACTATTCTCTAGGCACAGTTACACCTCTTTCTAACCTTCATCGATTTTTCCAGATTGTCTAATCATATGGGTTTTTTCGGTTCCATCCTCAGTCTTAATTCAGTCCACATGCATGTAGTGGGAAAGGACCCGGATTACGTGAAGTACTTTTGTTTGAGTTAAACGGACGACAGGTCCTGGGGTTTGGGTTGTCTGCCACAGTGGTTTTGACTTCGGCTTCGTCTTCGGCGTTGGCAGTGGCGGAAGCCGAGGCGGAGACAGGACGGAATTCCGTATCAGTAGTATTCGAAACTCCGAAGTTTGATGGACTAAATACTTTTTGCACTCGACCACCAGTTTACCAATCAATCAATAGCTGCTCGTCTACCGTCGACCTACTGACTGAGAAATAGACAGATAAAAAATGTTTTCTTGAAGGTGTGGTTGAAAGTTGCAATTTTGATTTTCATGATGGTTCGAACGATTCCAGAAAGAATGGTTTGACTAGAATTAGGTGGGAACTTCAAAATGAACATACACTTTACGTACATTAGGTGTTAGCTGAATAGAACGTAATAAAGTAGCATCTCTGTTGCTCCGATAAACGGATCTACAAGTGTGCCCAATTTTATTTTGACGAACGATAAGAGAAAAGAGTGGAAAATAAAGTGGTTTCGCGAGGCCAAGTGAATGGACCAACTGACTGCGGGTACAAAATTAACCGGGTAGGCAATCCTGACAGGATATTTCGTACGAACAGAGACTCTTACCTTTGTTCTGGATTTATTCACAATATCATTACTAATCGATAAATTTTAAGGGGCCGAACAGCGCAGTCGGACAACTAACTAGAATCTCATTTGAACCGTTAGGAGCGTGAATGGATGATAAGTCGAATCACATGGTGATTCGTGGGAGGATTCACATCGGTCATGCAGGGCTAACCTTCAGAAACGGGACACAAGGCCCGAAAGTATTGGTTTTTCTTCTCAGTAGTATGTTTCGCATAACGATGGATGGTATAAACAAACGGACAGTACAGATATCAATGTTAATGTTTGGCAGAGACAGTTCAGGCAACAACTGACTTAATTCAGGAAAGAACATGAGGTCTGTGCATCCATTTTATAAAACAATCTGAGCACAAAAACCGAACCCTTGGGATAAATAGTACTTCATCTAAGGCAGTGTGTCGCTTTCTCCAGTTTCTCAAGACAGCGAGAAGGCATGTGTCACAAGATGCAATCTTTTCGCTTACTCTTTTCGATCGTAAACGCAAGACATGATAATTTGTAGACAATCAAATTTGAAAAATGGAACGAATCAATCTGGACAGAAGGTTCTATGCATACAACCATCGGTAAAATGTGGGTTACCGCTAAGCCAGACTGACACTCAGAGTCAACTGTCTTCGTGAACAAAGCCGTGGCTGGTGGACGTTGATAATCATGTCCTCGCTGAAGTCCATTAGTTTGGTGTTTGTATTGCGTACCGATTGTGTGAGCGATTGGGTTAGGTCAGCTGTGTGACCAGATACGACCAGGGAATTCGTCACCGAAGATGTCAGAAATTTCGTTTCAACACGTGAGGTCACACACGATTGGGTCAGCGATTATGACAGTCATATCAGTGCACTCTGGCGTTCGCTGAGTCAAGCGGCGATCCGACTGTTGTGGCCGGAGCTTTACGAGGACAGATAGACAACATGTTAGAGACCAGAATCAGGAAGACAGCTTGAGGAATTTTGAAAGTTTTACTTTCTGATTAATTGTAATGGATGCGCATGTGCTCCTGCGTACAAACTTCTGATTGCCGGCTTAAGACTACTATTTATTTAGTTAAATAAATAGTTACCTCTAAATAGGAAGGTTTTAGAAACTCGATTGGTTTTTGGCATGTTTTTCTCTGCCTCAGACCGTTTTATTGAATGTGTCATCGGTAATTAAAAGTTTGTGAGAACCGCTAGGGACCAACAGTATGTTATTTTAGATGTAACTAAGCTCTGGCGCACTACGGGCCCACACACCCACAAGAATGCCCGCGAATTTTGAATATCAGTAATTCCTCCAACATTTAAAAGTATTTATGCCTTTTCTTGGTTCCATTCTTCGATTTTCGGATATTAGTATTAGGTAAGGATATATCATGGACTCGTAAGAGCCAATTTTGTACTGATCTGACACTAACAGAAGATAACGTGTGCTGAATGACTGACTCTAACAAACTTTCAGCAATCTTCTGAGAAAGATGGGCGGCATGATTGAATAAAGTTAGAAATTCGTTTGATTTTCCGTGGGTTTTCCTCTGTTCATGATTTCATGTGGTTGTCTGGAACACGATTTCGATTCTAGAACCTGATGAACTTTTCATTTTCGAGTTCAGAACAACAATACACCAGAGAGTTTAGCGCAGATCTCTTGGGGCCAGTTTCAGGGCGATAACACACCAAAATCAATCACTCAGATTGTCCGGACGAACTATTTTGAGCCGCATTGAATTGCCTCAGTTTGTCATCGAAATTTGCTATCTCGGAAAGAGTTTGTACGTGCACGCTATCTCGAGGTAACATGTGCACTACTGTCAGGTACGAGGACAACCTGATCGTGTTATTCCATTCCGGGGCGTTCGCTTTAACCCAAGAGCCCCCATTTCAGCCCAGGCATTCCGAGTTCCACCTTAAGTATAATTTAGCCCCCAAGCTTCTGATTTTCTTACCGATATTTGCCAAGAGCAATTTTAAATTACCATTGTTTTGGCGGGAATCTGTTACGATGCCTTTCGAGCACATCCTGGCCCGACTGAAACAATCGATCGTTTCTTCCAATAAATTCACACCCAGCGACCATGCTAGTTCCAATTCAGTTGACCCGTCTTAGGAGCTAGCCTAATAAATGCCTGCAGATTGATCGTCAACAGTCGGATCGCATTCTATTTGTCAATCCTTTTGTTCTCCGCCAACTGCGAACATTCGTCAGGACTGTTTGGTACTGATTCGTCAATAAGTACCTGCATGTATTTTGGGATAAACACTTAAATGAAAGATGCGTTTCGACGAAACCAGGGTCCCAAATTCGAAACCAGTTCCTCTCGATCATTTTGGTTAGTATTAAGTTGTACCATTTCAACCACTGCGAGTTCAAAAGGCGAGATATTTTCTTTAGAATCCTTCTAATTTCTAGTGGTTCACTTTTATGAGATTCTCTATTCGTCGAGTTCGGCGTTTAGATCACCCGCATGAGCCATCCGAATCCTATGGAAATGAAAAAAGTGGGCTGTGAAACGTTCCCAGATAGTTCAAACCATGGAGACTAACCTTTGTGTGTCAGAAGAATAAACACATTCGCCTCTTAAAGGCAGTTGCCTTGTTTACTATGCTTCAATCCAGGCGTCACGAATTTCTGAGAAGAAGTATCATATTGGCCAGCGGAAACCGCAGGCTGTACACAAACGTGAATGATGGCACAGCAGAGATAAACGTGTAGCACGCATGCTAATTGCACGAGTATAATTAGATAATGATGGTGAAATACGACGTACATTGAAGCTGTCTGTCATCAACGAATGGGAAAAGTATGTTATTTAATGGCCACTTCTGGCGATTCGGACGGACAGAAGCTTCACACTGGTGTTTATAACAATGTTATGTAAGAATGCCTGGTCAGTAACTTTTGACCGTTTGTTAGCAGTGCAGTATCCAATGATCATTTGTGGAATGCGTTGTCAGTCGTTCCTATAAGTCATTATCATCAAGACTGAACATGTGGCAAAATCTATACAGTTCTGAAATCCAATGGGCTCCGGTTAGTTGTTCAAGGTACACTCAAATCAGGTACCTTACACCACACTGTCAGGAACGGCTATGTCCGTATGTCTAACTTAATTAACTATTCACGTCGAAAGTCTTTGGGTGTGACTTAGAAGTGTGTTTGTTCGGATGGTTCTAATACTGTCTCAATATTTAATATGTTTGTGCTCGGATGTGTGTTTCAGGTTTTCATTTTAATCAAACTACGAGTGAAATTAGAATGTACAGAACTACCGCAATCGTTAGGTTCCACAAAATTTCCTGCCAAGTTGCCTGATGTACAGGCATGCGATGACTCTCGGAACATATATGACTTCAAATGTCGATATCCAGAATGAATGCAGTTAATCTGGCTGGTGTTTTGGAACGTTAACAGAGTACGGTAGTTATTTCATTAGCGTCTGAGATCATAACAAAATATGTTGTGGTTGGAAAGTCCGCACCCAACAGCTACACTCCGAAAATTCCAGAGACTGATAAATTGCAACCAGTTCTCGGCAGGAATTGCTCACCCGGACGTGGTATTACTGACTACCAGCCTTTTTTGGAAGTGCATCTATCATAGGATAATCGACAGTCGATAACAAGTGAGACCTTTGACAACAAAACGAGTCAAATCAGACCAACGGTATCCAATCAGCGGTCACTAGAAAGGTATATGCAAAAAAAGAGGCGAATAATCTTTCGATAGGAAACCGGTAAACAAAAATGGCCAATCAGTAGTTAGATCGAAAAATCTCCGAATTCAAAAGGGAATCACGTAAGTTCAGGTATACATTTCATTATTGAGTTGGGATGCATAATGACTTTGTCATATAAGCCTTGTAGTTGGTTATCTTGGGTATTCTGGCTGGAGGTGCATGTTTTCCGAGTCGATATCTGAACAGGTCGATATGCAAGCATCGGTCGGAATGCTCTCCGGCATGGTCCCACAGTTCAGTTCACGGTGCGTACGTGGTACTAATCACGGAATTAGGTTCATCTGTGGTTCGAATCCCACTGAGTTCCAAGGCCATCCATAATAGAATGAATCATCCATCTGTCAAATTTTCGGGAACCGAAATTTGAGATCACTGTGAGGTGAAATTGCACCAAGTGCCTTTTAGTTGGATTTGATGGCTGATAAGCCGAGGTTTCCACAGACATGTCGACTGACACAAATGAGTTGCTGAATAATCAGGGAAATTTAAGCCTAGAATTGTCACTGTTATTACTCCACCTGTCGGATGATCACTGGCATTCACGGTAGTTAAATGCAAACTCGGGTCAGGTTTTCGACGTTTCTCAATCGCATAGGAACAGAACGTACGTAACTCGGTCACCTTCAAGAACAGAAATGGAAGCCCAGAGACACAGTGTCCGTTCATTTTCTTCTTTTGAAGACAAAACGCAATTATTTGCAATTGAAACATTCTTGGGCGGAGTAAACAATAGTGCATCAAGATTCAATGGTGCAAAAAGAAAATATTTTGACAAAAATATGCCCACAAGTGGAGATTAAATACTCCCCCCCCCTCCGGCCCGCACAATTCAACTAAAATTTGATAAATGCATTACAAATCGCTTTTGTACCTCAGTTTCCCATTCACAATTTCTTGCTCACAAAACCCAGGAGAGATGCACGCAATCGAATGCGTTAACTCTCCGCCCGTTTGTTTGTTTGTTTGTTTATTCGTTTGCAATTTGTGTGTTGCAAAATAGAAAAAGTTTGCTTTTATCACCAACCAAAACAGGTTAACCCAAATTATTATTGTTGCTATTATCAACCAAGCGAGTGATGACATCGGAAAACTATGGCAAAGTGAACGCCCTGTGGGTAAAGCATTGCGGACGATACACGAACAAAATATCGGATAGATATGTTGCTGTCTATTTCAGGCCAAACCGGAGTTTGTTGAATCAGTCTGTTAGCATCGACTGGGATTTTGTCCACCTCTCATTCCGTCCTACTTTCCCAAACCTTGAACTCAGTTAGTCAACTTTCATTGCTTTTATTGAGAGAGAGCCGATGAGAATGCATCATCATCCAGTATGGCATTGATATTCTATTGAAATCAAAGTCATGTGTTTGTGTCTAATTCCGTGGTCAGATCATCTTGAGTTTGATACCAGTACCGGTTCATCGTTTGTTCAATTCTCCACGTACCTATGTGTTTCCAGGTATCGGTGCCACAATGCTCTACGGTTTGCGACTTCCACGAGCCGGTGGTTTGCGTACGGCCCAGTTCGCTTCCGGATTGTTCTCTGTCTTCATTCTGGCTGGTACGTTTTGTTCCAAAATGTGCAAACTGATAGAACTTATGTTTCTTCTACGATATTACCATCGTTTATTGAGCCGGTCATTGTTCGCCAGGCACTAAATGATTTATGATCAAAGGAATGTTGTCATCTGGATCTGACTAGATGCAGACCACAGAAATATCAACCAAGATAGCGTAGTCACGGTGCTCTTCGTGTAGACCGAAGGCAGTCGTAATTTACGGGATGAGTCTAAAAGACATCTGAGTGAAATTTGGCTGACAGTCAACCAATCAGATCTGGGTTTGTGTTTTTCCAATCACGGGCTAGCGCGGTCTTACGGGGAGGATGATTTACCACTTTGTTGCAATCGTCTAATAAAAATTGGAAAAACTGGATGAAATATTTATCGTCTGGATCGGGTCGGTAAAATGTCTTACAAGTATCTTACAGGGATCTCCTCTGTTCTCTTGTCCAAACATTAGATTACTTGGTATGAACTGCAAATGAAATAACTTTGCGATTGATATGCTGGTTAGCAGATCGAAGTCATTCGTTGGATAGATAACGAAAAAAACTAGCTAGTATCCGACAGCTTTATCATTCTTTTGAACTGACCACACGACCAACCAGAGCGTTTTCTTGTCGGTCCCGTTTTGTGTCTTGTATATCATGTGACCATTATCAGTCCTCGCAGTTTAGTTTGCCTAGCTAAATAATCATCAATCATTTTAGGTCACGAGAGAATTTTCACGTGTATCACAGTTTTTTGGCGGAATTGTGTGGGATTGATGTTTCCATGTTTGACTGACTACACCCTGGAATTTACACTGAATGAACAAACCGCAAATCTTCCGGTCAACCTTTCCCTAGGGAAACACCACACTCGAATTTCGCTCTTCTCGGTGTTGTGTCTGTCAAATCACCCAGGGTTTGATTGCCCACCTTCTAAATTGAGTGCATGTTCGTTACCACTGTACCGTCAGATTACACCCAGGATGATCAGAGTTGTCGAGCTAAGTTTGTTCGAAAGTCTCCCTCAGTGAGATGATGATCTGAGACCTGTGCGTGAATGGTGTGGACAGAAAAGGAGGTAGCAAACATCGAACGCATTCAGTCGTTTGACGACCCGAAGAACGATACCTCTTTGTTATGTGTGAACAGGTAACAGAAGTCACATAAACAGGTATCTATTTTTAAGTTAGTGTATGCCTATAGCAGAAATGAAGTAGGCCAACAGCTTTACAGTCTGTATTAAACGCAAAGAGTCGACTGGTTTTGTTAAAGCTCTGAAATAATGTGAGACATGGTATTGTTCGTTTACCAAGCCGCATTAAATCCAGATTAATCTCACCTCAACTGCGCAACTAATATGCGTTTTTTGACCTTCTACTTGCGGTCGTTAGTGCTGTTCTCTTGGACCGTGAGTCTCGTCATTTCGATCCGCGCGTTTTGGTTCCTGCCGAGGTTTGTAACTATGAAATTGAGGTACCGTGTACTACACTCGGCTTATTGCTATCGCTTCTAGTTATCATCGACAAGCTTAGACTTAGGAAACCATTTATCGATTGATATCAGCGATCAACTCGCCGTTAAGAAACAACGGAAGCGCCGTACAAATTTCTCATTCGGCCTGCTAGGACTCATCAGTAGTATGCATATCCACCGCACCCAAAGTGGCACGCCAACCCCAGAGAAGAACAGTTCTGAGTCAAAAGCCTTAGTCATTAAGCTGCTAGAGAAGTTGTCAACGGTTTGCTGGACTTAACTACATGATGCTGCGTCTATTCATCACCTATGTGCATGTCTACAGGCCGCCGGCTGAGATCACTCGACTGTCACTTACAGATGCCTCTTGTGCTGAGGGTGACACTAAACAAGCCGTTGATAGTTTGCCCGATAGCGTAATGACTAAGAATTTCGACCCAGAGTCTTCCTTCTTTGAGGTTCATGGGCCAGTTCGGATGCAATGGATATGCATACTGCCTATGTGTCCTAGCAGTACAACGTTTCCATTGTTTCCTAATGACGATTAGAAGGCCGATGTCACATGACCTATGCTGTTATTTTATGGACAGTAGAAGCAAAAAGATAAGCGATGAAGATGAGCAGTTTCGTGAACCACTTAATCTCGTACTACAACACTGACAAAGTCCAGGTTCGCCGGCTGGATGTTGCTTTCCGTTTACTCAGTACTCTTTCCTTCGCTGATTTCTGATGAATTTTTGTAGGAAAAGATCAGCGAATCACTTGGAAGGCTCCAATGATCGAATGTATTACACAGTAAGACGCAAGATAATCATCACGAAGACCACGTGAACGCTAATAATAGGTAATCGTGCGGCGAATCTTCTTAGGAGATTCCGTGTCTATGCGACACTTGATAGCCTGACGATAAACTACAAATGACTTTGGTCAAGTTGAAATATTCCGACCACAGGCAATGGAGCAGTGGAGCGTTTCATTTTCTTTGGAACACAGCAAAACTGAATATATTTTATCTTCTTCCTTCATTAATGAAATAACAATGTATATCATTTTTTAGGAAAGGGGCCGCGGCCGACAGAGTGCTGCCCTGTGGGGAAGCTGACCAGCGGTAGGAGGATCCCAACCCGTGACCTTCACGCCTGAATGTCACGACCTTATCCGCCGGCCAATATAATTTTGTATGGTTTCTTTTGCTCAAACACACGGTAAGATAAGGCGAGGCAGCAAGAAATGTGGCTGGATTATTTTGGCAGAACACTATCGCCGGATCATCTTTATTGGCCGATTCCGGATTTTGTGTCACCACAGCAATGGGGGAAAATTTTGAGCAACCGAATTGCAACTTCCAACCTCTTCCAGGGCCCTCATATTCATAGGGTCAGATATCTGATCCAGAATCAGATTGATCGTAGAACAAACTTACAGGCCAATTTTTCCTTCTCGGACTTATAGTTCCCGAAGTTTATGAGGTCAAACGTTGAACAAGCTTCAACGTGTCAAGTTACTTGAGGAAAAAGTGATCTTTCTAGTCGAATAGGTTCAGAATATCGGATTAAGATATCGCGAACTATCAGGTCTCTGTAATCCATCAACAGACAGGCAGCGAGGTCACCTGTGAGTTTAAAGATATCTGCAAACTGTCCCTTAATAAATAACTAAACAGTTTCATCTCAAGGAAGGCGATCTGTTTAAGTATCTTATGGTGCGCAGGAGGCGAGGAAAGGTGTTGTTAGTTGAAAAACTTGTTGTTTCGAGTTCAGAAATTGGAAATGTCTTCTGGTACGTGCAGCGTTTGACGTTATCGAACTTGTTCAAACGGGGAGAATCGAAATCTATGCCGAATTGGAATCTGCGAAACATGTCTAGGACTCCAGAATTCCATTCACTCGAACTCGACGAAATATAACAAATAACAAAGATTTGTTGATTTACAAATGCAGACAGTTCTTTACCAATTCACTCCTCTCGCTGTTTGGGAACTATGTCAGAATTACTTGCATTTGTGCCAAAGGTATTTGGAATTGATGGAGAAAATGTCTCTGACTGGTAAAACTTCTCAAGTGTACGTTTCCTGGCAGATTCCAGAGTAATGCACACGCAGTCAGTAAACCGTACAGTACGTACGCAAAAATATGCCGACTTAAGTTGCGACACATTTCAGGCCTATCCAAACGAGAATTCACTAGGCCAGTTGAATCGCGTTTCCAAATACTATCGACGTAATTCCGAAACAATATGGGAGTTGATATAGTCGTAAAAAGTTTAACACATCAGTATAGTAATTAATTATCAGTGTGGTCAACAGATCCACCGACCTCGTTAGGAACCAGGAAAAGTGCAAATCCGTTCATCGAAAATTTGGATCCCCACCCAGGGACGATGGGTTTTATGCTGAACATGGGAGCTATTAAGCTGACCAAGCTGCCTCTTGCGGGCAAACTGTACTCCCACAGGGTAACGTGCACCGCATGTGTCCTTTGCTTTGAGTAGCCAAAGGCCTGGAAGTTAGATCTGTCGCTACTCAAATAAGTCACCTGGCGATATGGCAACCGGTACAAGATAGACGAGAAGAAAAAATCAGCTAGCGTCACCACGATGTCTCACGTGGGTCGATCAATTCATCACTGCGTAGAATGACTCTCGACACGGTCCTCTGAACAAACGGATTACATATATTCCTAGACAGGTTAATAGCAACTTTATGGCATTGTTGTCGTGTCGTAATTCGTAATCCACGTGACGAGTAAAGTACAAAACTGGGTTTTTTACGATTTCTCCTCCACTATCAACAGTTCCTGAATTTCTTCCTTCTACTTTGCAAGTGGAACTCGGTGAGTTGTGTAGCTTTTGTGTGAGCGAGAATGTGCATCCCAGAAGAGGAGTTTCAATACTGAGGGAATGTGATGAGTTGACGCCGTTATTTGGACTTGTTTGCGCGGTTGATCAATGTTACTAATGGTGATCAGGTCAAACTGAGAAGTATTGGTCACAGTTGCATTCAAAATTGGGAGAGACAAATAGCATCAGTATTGGTCTTTAATCGTTTCAAAGCAGCTCACATCAAATTGGTATCGATAACAAAATCATTCATGAAACCCAGAGATGAATTACCGTCTCCTTTCTTAATCTTACGCGCGCTACCAGAGCTCAATTTATCAAACGCACCACCAGGCCTCTTTCCAAACTTGTTGTAGAACACTGTCAGCTTATTATTTGAAAACGCACGATTCAAAACACATCCTGCCCTAGACTGCAATACTTTGTCGATAATGGGGAACAAAATTGACTGGGCGATCAATTTTAGGAGGCCGTTAGGAACACCCATAGTTTTCAGTATTTGACAGTGAGAAAGATTGTCTATCGGATTGGAAGTCATGACGATCAAACTTATGAAACTTGATTAATACGCGTAGCAAAATCTGATTCAACCGGTGATCACCATGATTGCAAGAATCAATCGTTCAAATCTTAATCTTTTCACCCAAACGCTCCAATCTACATCACATCTAATCCAACATGTTCAGTTTCATATCTGTCTTGTCCATAGCTCAATGTCACTCTGTCCCATTCACGATTTCCAATTGATCTTTGGTATCTTTGCGGTTAGAGTGTTGCCACGCCAACACACATGGGAAATTTATGGTACGTTCTCTTTGCCGCATTGCTGTTGACTCTTCCTTAAATAACGAACGCATGTGAGTGATCGAATCGCGAAGTTTTGTTCACGTTAGGAGCTTTCACAGTATAGAAGTTCCACATTTTCTCCGTGTTTCATTCACGAAGATACCAAGAACACTGTCAGACTGACCAGCTGTTAACTTCACGAAGAAATGACAGGCAATTATGCACACAAATAAAATACTAATTTCAGTTAGATATCCAAATGTTTAATTTGCGAACTTTTATCAGCTAAGGCAACCCCCGGACACGTTATCCATCGGACACGTGATCAACGTGTGTAAGAAACAAACTGACAGTCTGTCAAATCGCTAAAATGTAGGTTAAACATGTTCGACATTAGGAACGAGGGAAACACTGGTAGCAACGGTTCAGGAGAAGAGGAACGGCATGGGAAGGAAATAAAGTGTTAAGGAATTATAATAAAATCAAGTTAGTCTAAAAAGGAACGTCTACTTGACGCAACGCAGATACCATCCCGCAGTGGTTGGATAATGAACACGGGACCTTTGGCTGTAGGCGATACACTTTTAGGGACCCCGTTGTATCCGAATTCGGCAGCCTGCAGTTGACCACGGCTTCTCTTTCCCAAATATTGTACCCGGATTAAAATGGTAGACAAGAGTTATCCAATTCTTGAATCCGGTCACGAGTTTAACTCTCACTTTGGTTATTGTCACTCTGAGTTGGCAACTGGTTTGTTAGCAATCGATCGTTCTTCGAGTTACGACCTGGCGTATGCACTACGAACACAAGCCAAAGGCTAACGTGAAAAAGCACACGCCTTTTCCCGGTCGATGACCAAATTTGGTTCTCTGAGTTAATTTTCAGTGGCCTTGACTCATACTGACTCTTGCAATGCAAAAGAATAATTTCAATTAGTTCATCGCTTGTTCTATTCACGTCTTGGTACATGAAGACGCACAAATTGCCGCTCCTGGTGACACATCTGTACCCATGTGAGGTCTTTTTCGCTAGTTACTGTCGCATGTACGATAAACTTATCGCACAATATTTCTGAAAGTGCAAATCGCGGATGCCGAACTAACTTATGCTCACTTGATGTATTGGCAACTAAATGTAATTTGACAGATTCGAGCACCATCTGGCTACGACTTTTGAAAAAAAGTCACTGATCCGTTGGAATTTACATCCGATTAATTCAACAGCTCCTAGGTTCGAGGTTTGAATTGCCGGGAGGGGTGAGATATTCAATCCCGTCTAACTTGCAAATACATTTTCCCTACCTAAACATTACCGGTTATCCAGCAAAAATTTTAAAAGTCCAGCCAAGAGGCAATGTCCACATTTTGATTGTACCAGTTGGTTACCTGTGGACTGACAAAGTTAACAAATTAAAACGGGCAAATCAAGCAGTTTTCCCCGAACCGCTTTTTTCGAACTGGCCGTCAGACAGAAAGCATGTTAGACAGTGTATTTTGTATTCGTTTTGGTCATACATTTAATACCATTCGGTCAGTTTCATCGGTGCTCATTCTCACCTCGCCGTTTGCATGTTCTCATTGAAGCTTGGGCTAGGATCTCTCGGTATCTCACTTCTCGTTGCCCAGCAAGGCCCTTGTTATGGTCTTTGCCTTTAGCAGTAAAAATTCTCTTTGGTTTACAATTCATTTCCATATAAATCTTGACTCTTTTGGTTGTTCAATGATGACTGGCTGGTCACTTACGTTTCGTATTTGCCGGTATCTGTTTTACGAACAGTCTACTCTAAAATGGGACATATGTACTTGTTCTTACAACACTGAAACACCCAGCATACTTGAGTTTACTCAAATTTATATAGCAGTATTAGTAATGTTTTATCCAGGTTTTCCGACCCTACGAAAGCGCGATCGAGTAGCCTGAAAACAGGCGTGTGCCAGCAATTGATTCGTGTGCCCCAGACGTAGATGAATACGTGCGCACACGTGACTAACGGACTTGATTCAGTTTCAATTTTCCCCGGATATTGCCACGACTAGCAGTTGATCTACTGGCCCGTTACAGCCAGTCATAAGTTTATCCATCCTTTGACGAATTCTGGCCATCATTCGACAGTCCCTGACTATCGTTTTGTAGCCTCGGATTTGTTTTAGGTTCAATCGTCATTGTTAAAACAACACGGAAATTCGAAATTCGTGCCAAGTTATCAAGCCACATTACCGGGACACAATCCACACATGATTTAGGCATTGTGCAAAAATACTTATTCATACCGAATCAAATTCTAATTGATAAAAGCAGCGCGAGAATAATAGACGAAGATCAGTGACTTCCAGACAACGAAACCGCTGCACGTTGGAACTACTGTGTCCCTGTGACTCGTACTCCTTCGTCATCGGTTACTCAACTATCCACAGTAGATTGCATTCTAGGATAGAACTACTTACCAAATATATTTTATTATTATATTTTTCCGACTGCAGCATTGTCGAACTCAAATTTGACGTCTCTATTGCGGCGCCAAAACTAACGTGGACAAATTGCTCAAACACCGTGGACAATTTAGTTTTCACGTCTAAATGTCTATCCCCTTTTGTCTGTGCACTTCCGTTTGTAGTCTGTTTGACCGAGCCTGATGCGACTGCTTGTCGCACCTACATGCTGCTAGGCTTGTTGCTTATCAACACGATATGCAGTTTGTACGTCACCTATCCAAACTGGTGGTTTTGGTCTTACGTGAAACGTAGACTGTGCAACCATGCCCCCTATTGGACAGAAACTTCAAATCACACGACATTTGCCGCTTCCAATTTGCATCCAACTTGTACGGCGTCCGAGGAATCAGCGGAGACAGACGTGATGGTTAGCCCGGGTAACTTGGCAATTTCCACCTCTTCTACTTCAGTTCCGTGTTCATCTGCTTCCACTTCTGAGATGCCCGGAAAAACGCATTCTGATTAAGCAGGAATTAATTATACCGACTACATACTACACCTAATAAAAATAATATGTGCGCTTGGATATGTCCCACTGATCACTAACAAATTCCAAATCGTGCGCCGCATTGCGAAATTCCGATGTCCTGTGATCTCAGACAATAGAAAACTATTCATCCGAACTGCCATCTCATTTGGAACTGTCTAACGGCAAACCTCGAGTCAGATTGTAAGTGCACACAAATTAGCAAGGTTGTTTCACATATTCCAGCCCAATGGGGCAAAACAATGTTCAATTTCGTCATTATTTCATTATGTTTGCAATGAAGGCTGCGCAACTAGAAGGCATACCTACGGTTTCCCGCATCAGGGTACCACCTAATTGTTTTTCATGTCCCGAGTCTTGTTTTTTTCTCCCACCGCATGTGGTTTGGTGGAAAACGAAACGACTAAAAAAAACTGTTGTTCCAATTCTACCCTATTTCCAAGATAACTTTGCTATCGCGTCTTGTGGGTCTAGCAATTTGAAACCACATACTCACAGATGCACATACACACACACACACCGACACAAATTGAGGCATACTTAGCCTTGATCTTTGTTTATTCACTTACTGTGTGATTCAGCCGACAGTATGGATTTTTTGGATCTCATTGTATTATCATCTCCGGTGCAATTTTTCGGCAATCACCATCGAGATCCTTCATTCACAGTTGTACCAAACAGTTCACTTGGGAGATTGGTGCTCTCCCCGTTGGACGAGCCCGTAACGGATTTAGTCCACCTTTTATCCATCATGACAACAACATCTCTATTGGACAGGTATCAAAAATAAATTTTTGGCAAAAGAAGTCGTTTTTTTGTTTTGGGTGAACCACTGTGTGTGTGTGTGTGATGGGCAGATGGGGAGAATTTTCTTATGACCTGGGGAGTAACTGTTCAAATTAATTTGGAATCTTCTCAAAGCTACTCGGAAATCCCATCCCGTCGATAGGCTAACCAAGCGCTCTGATAGGCTCGAAATGCCGTGGTACAGCCAGATTTGCACTTGACAGTGCACAGGTTGTCCATGTTACTTCGTAATTTCCTACCAAGAGCGCCTTGTTTCGCTTGGTCACCGGCAATTTTGGCGAGAATCGGAGAAATTTTCTGTAATTTGGAAGCAAAATGAGCAATGTTCTAGACAGACAACCGTACGATCGCGTGTGTTGCGATTAAAAACGAAATAATAAACAAATAGCTCTCCACCGTAGAGGCAATTTGGCCAGTTCCATTTCTATACGCGATGTCGAATTTTGAATGAAGGTAACAGAAACACAGCAACCAACTCCTACTGATAGATGACTTCTCTGCAGAGGCTTTGGACATGACGTACAGAGCTTGGCTACTTGGTATGTGTTAATAGTAGTTTCGAATCTTGAGAGTATTATCATTTTGCCGATCACTAGTTCTGCAAATCTGGCACTAACTACTGGCTCAAATGCATGAATTCCATCAAACAATTGACCATGTGATATCAACGCTCAGCTCGCCATTACGAAACCATGGGAGCACTCTAAGACGAAAGCTTTGGAAATGACCCGAAGTGCTTAGGCAACCTGTAGAGAAATCATCTATCAGTGGGGGTCGATTGTTTTGCGCCAGCGGACAGTAATCGTGCCATTCGGTGACGGATATTGCAACATCATCATGTGGTGAAGTTCAACAAACCGTCCACAGCCTGCCCGGTAGCGTAATGGCTAAGGCGTTCGACTCAGAATCGTTCGTCCCGGGTTCGCGTCCCAGTTCGGGCGCGGTGGATATGCACTGCTGATGATTCCTAACAAGCTGGATGAAACAGCTGTACAGTGTATCCATGGTTTTTTAATGGTGAGTTGAGTGATGATATCACATGGTGAATTATTTCATGAGAAGCAGGTTCATCATGAAGTTCAGCGCCTAGCGACGAATTCTTCACAAGAGTTATACTACTAATCATCTGAGACTGACGATGACCATGCTACCCGGACAATGTTGTTTCAGTTCGAAGTTCGCGGGCCCGATTTTCTCAACCTCCTATGAAGCTGACTGCTGCTTCCATCCAAGTGATCAACTACATTTTAGCTTTATTAACAAAGGGATCAAAATAGTAAAAATGATGCAAAACTGGATAAAATATTGCCAGGAATTTAGGTGATCTGAGAATCATAAGAGACTAATTCCAGTAACAGCTAGCGTGACAATGGATTTCCGTCTGTCTCGGTGCCTGCTTGCGTCCATGTTTGTGTGCGTGTGTGTGTGTATGTGTATTCGTGCGTGTGCGAGGGTCCCCTCTGATCAAAGTTCTCCCGGCATTGAATAGGCATTCTCATAAATGGGACGAAAAGCAGAAATGGCGCTAGTGTAATTCCCAAGGGTGAAACGGAAGACGCTACTTGTACTGCCAGGCGGGAAGTTCAAATTTAACTGTCCTGGGATCAATAAGATAAAAGTAGGATCGTTTGCAAAATGTGACAATTGAAAGGAAATAATTATTTTTCGGGATTCTAAACTCCATGCATTAGCAAATGAACTTTTAAATCCTAATCCCTTTTCATTTTTCCCTGTAAATCTATTGGCTCAATTAAAACATTTTGTGAACATGTACTCACTGGATCAATTTTCATTGTGCGAAGTCTTTTACAAAATGTCAGTAGTTGTGTCGTAAAATGGGAACGTCTGTTCGGAAAGCAAACCACAAGTTGTCACGCGATTCTGAATTCAGTACGGAGTCATCCGTTCTCATTAACTGCAGCTAGGAAAGCAAAATGAATCCGATACCGGGTCTCGTTTGTTGTTGTTGTTGAAAAACATGCCCTTTTTGCAACCCGAATGACTGGTTTTGCCGCTGCTTTCACGGATTTTGATCTCAGTGAATTTTTCCAATCGCTTCGTGAATGATCCATCTTGTGCTTTACGTTCTTTCGCGTATGTCACGTCATTCAGGCTTGAGACAAAACCACTCGGACTGATTAAATGAAATCACGTACCCACGATTCATTTGTCTCGATAGGTAATGATTTTGTCGTCATTTTGTAACTTGTCACAATCCCCCTAGTTGGAATGACTTTACCTGATTTCGGCTATGCCAGGTGAAACCGATCACAATTTGGCATAACACGAATGCATTAACATTCGGTTATCGATCGGCGACTTTTCGACCGTGCTATATGCCTTGGTGAGCGCTGGTAACCGGCGGAACTACTCAGTTCTGCTAGGGCTCTGTGAACATGCGAGTAGGAGCCTCGAATTAATTCAAACTTTCAGGTAATTCACCAGGCCACGTGAACACCCAACTCACAACTAACAAAGTTTGGGTACGCTTGTACGCTTGTCACACTCTTGGTAGAACTCATCAGCAGTGTACATACACCACAACCTGACAGCCATCCAAAACGGAGGTAGACGACTGCGGGTCAGAAATAACTAGCCATTTAGCCAGTGACGCTGTTTTTGAAAACCACATTAAGAATATCACTATTAGTAGAAATTGAAGTAGCAAATTTATGGATTTTTGCTTGAAACGCCTTTGCAAACTATACTGAAACCGTCAAGCATTAAGAAGTTGACTAACTGATGAACGAAGATCTGTGGCTTGCGAAATCCAGGAACCGATAGGGGCGTTATATCGTTCAGTGTTGTTGTTCAATGAAACGTCGGGAACCTTCCCGGTTAGGTTTATCTCCGGTCTGAGACCCAGTTCCGATGCGGTTGATGCACCCGACTGACAGTTTTAAAATGCCACGTATTTCTTCAGCTTACTGTCATAGTGGTGTACATGTTCACAGTTATCATCAATTCAGGTACTTTCGCCTTTCAGTTCCCGACTTGTGTTTGGTTTTCCCAGTGTCGACCTACATGACTAGTCCCCGCCTGTGAATGTGCCCACATTCTGACTTGTTTCACCGCACTGGCGTTACTGGTACCCTTAATTCTGGCATGACATTACTAATTTTAACTTCAATCTTCCACTGAATGTTTGATCCGGTCACTTTCCTTTTCTTTCTTTGTTTGATTGTTGCTGAGGTTCGTGCATTTTTATCGGTCGCCAAACCATACTTTGTTTTGAATTCGTCGTGTGTTTTACTCTAACCGATTTGCTTGAAACAGGGGATGTAACCCCCCATCATTTCATTCGCATGCATTTACCCGTATGATTACGCCATCAGCCATCCAAAATGACTGACAGCAATGTCGCGGTGTCTGTTTCGTCCAAGTGAATCTGGGTGAATCGCGATCGGAATCAGAGCAGTGCTCAGACAGGATCTTGAACAAATCATTCCCTTGAATGAATCAGAAATTCACGGTCATCTGCGTAACAAGGGCATAAGTTTGACAGTAAATCTGAAACATCTTGCAGACACAGTCCGAATAAAATCTCCGAGAGCAAGAAGGAAACCTAACAATTTGAGCTGCATCCAATTCTTTTGGGAACACAATGTTTAGTGGCATGCTTCTATTATTCTGCTAGAAGTAACTACCTCTTTCGATGGGACGCCGTAAGATTTTGTATTGTTTAAAGAGCAAATAAGATGGGAATTTAGTCGGTATTCCATTTTAGCCATTACATGAATATCTCGTCCGTGACATTTTAGCAAAATGTGCCATATACTTCTAGAAACCCCGCACCAATAAACAATAGTACTCGATGGGCCCGCCGCTATCCTTGATTGATTTTTACTCACTTTGACATGGTGTCCAGCAAATTCAATATGAAACTGCTTTTACCTCGAACTCCAAAAGTTTGTAGATTTTCTGCATCGGTGTCCGCTGATTAGGTAGCTCTTTGAATTACCACGTGAGAACATCAGACATACTTTAGATAGCACCAAGATTCAGAAAATGGTCTATTTTTATTTGAAGCGTACCTTATTTAAGTTACATTAAGCAAAAACCAACCCATGTTCACTCAATTCTCATAAAGCAAAACAAGGAGCTACTTTCTAAGATATTAGCGTCTCGCTACACTGTTCACTTACTTGACATCAAGGAAACATCGTCGTTCCCGTGACAACAAAAAATATATTTTGTTATTACAATATTTTAAAGCTTTTCTCCTTTTATTAGGGCAACAGTATATAATGTGAACGGAAATGAGGAAGCGGGATAACTTCTTCCAAGAACTGCCGCCTAGGAATGTCCATATCGCAAGTGTTCTGCAGATGGCCACATGTCATGTATCAAGTTTCAACATCAAGGAATCGACTGACTAAGACACAGAGGAGTAGTACTATTCGTCGGGAAGATCGCCGGTGTTCTGTTCGCGACACATTCATCAACATGGTTTTGCATGACAGACAAACCAGAACCATGACAGAAAAACATTGCCGCGGACAATAATCTATAGGTCGAAGGAAAAAGGAAACACCGGGCAGACAAAAGCTATGAATCGCTGAGAGACTGTGGTCAGAATTAAGCTCTGACGTCATGAGTATAACGGAGATTATGCATTCGCGTTCGAGAGGTGTGCATGAGTGACGAGGCGAAAAAATCAGAAAGAAGGCAAATTCGAGTAGGAAACGATAAATCAACGCATCTATTCACCGACTAAAATTCACCACATGAAAACAAAGTTTCTTGCAAATATTTAGTGCAATTTGGAACCAAAAGTTTATGCTGATAAGAGAGTAACAACATGTTCACATATTGTAGAGTACTCTGATAACACTTGCACCAGGGTTAGAGGCAACATTTCCAATCTCCCCCATCACCACCACAAATGGTTCAAATTTTAGTACCACCATTCCGGGGGGGGTTTGTGTTCGAGATCGTGTCACCCTCATCCACTCTTGTCGGAAACACAACCATTATCTTCACACCAATCGAGTTCGCAATGGCAAATCATATAGTTCAAAGCACTGAACTGTTAGATCATATTAACGATATCAGAGTATGAATAATAATCATCCAAATTTCAAACTTTTACCAGTTGATGCTTCTTGATTGCCAAATGCCCTGAAACTGCTCCTTGTTTGTCGTTTGTTTGTGATGATGTTGATGATGATGATGATGATGATGATGATGATGATGATGACTGAATGATGATGATGATGATGATGATAATGATGATGATGATGAGTTGATGAGTGTGTTTCTGGTACGAATCAGTTGGACTGGTTGTGGGGTGGAGGTGAAATTCGTCTGCACCGAGCCAATCAACTCTCCCTATTGGCCCCGACAGATGAATCAACCAATCGATCATTGTGTGTACTGCTTTGAACGAAACATGTGATCACGTGGACCGCGACTCCTAGCCGCATTTTCATCCCGGAACCCGCTCGATCATGAGCACCGAGTTGTGCCGTCAAAACAACAACATGCTCACAAATGCATGATCTGTTTGCGGACATTTTTTTACGATGCATTTGAAATTTAGCACTTTGAATAGCAGCAGATTAATATCCACGTAAGCCTCAGTTTTTCTACAAAAGGGAAACAGCTTTGACAAAACCCAATCACCGTTTGTCTGGAGCAGCTCAGTTGCATGTATGTGTGTGTGTGTGTGTTGAGGTGTCCTGGTGACGAGTGCGAGACATTTAAGTAATTCTGTGAATCGACTTCGTGAGGAAGACCGTGAGCAGAAATATCCAACTGTCTCACCGCTTGCAAAATCTCGTATCCCTTGATTCCATGCTTCGGAGAGGCAAGACGATATCGATGAGGTGAGGTAAACCTCGTGGGACATCTCCAAACCACCCGCGTGTGTGGCTCGAAGGCAATATGTCTTCTGTCCATCGGTCTCCGGATAATTCTGGGACATGGACTATCCTCCAGTCACACAGATGATTGCTGGGTGCTTGATGTACAGAAGTAAAGTTTGACTCCGCTTTGGTGCAGCTGCCAACTGTTCTCGGTGTAAATGTCTAACAATAAACTAAACATCTTTCAGTATTCGGAAGCAACACTGAATATCGCTCGACATGAAGTAATACATGATCACCAGCGGAGCGGAAAATTCACCAATGAACGCCCTCTGCGTCCTGGAACCCGAATGGACCTTCCATGAAGAACCAACTTGAAGGTTGTGTGGTAATCACAACTTCGCGAACCTACCTCAGTGCTTTCACCGATAAATTTCATAGAGCATTTCATTTCTCGCAAATAGGTCGGTTGGTGTTCGAAGTGTACCCATAAACATTTGATGGGGCTTCATTCACTAGGACGTTTTTAGCATGTAAACGCATTTGGCACCAGAACTCAAAACCACGTTTTCGTGTAATAGAACATCAATTTTACCGCAAGCACTAATGACGAAACTCTAACTTTCGCCAAACTGAGTATTTCTGTTTGTTCTTTTGATCAATCAAATAGATGACACCCACAAACGAAACGTTTCGAATGCGAAATTAGGCCTCAGTGTTTGTATGCAAAACAGGTAAAATGTGAGTCAGGAATTGGTTTGTCAACCAAACTTCAGGAACAAATGAGGGTTCTGCAGGGGCATGTGATCCGGACACGAGTGAATGCACCTAGCCGGAACCGTGTACCTACCAAGGGGTTAGAAAATCTTGCCAAGTTGAATTCACAAATATTATTTGGAACTCATTCGCACATTTAAATATAAATGCATATAATCAATGGAACACCATTTAGCCAAATGACAGCTATTCACGTTCGTTGTGCCTGCTCCTAGGTCAACAAGACTATGATGGATGGGATTTCTGCAGGCGGCCGCAATACTGCATCATCACGTGATTTGCATGTCGACTCATCACATGTACCGACTGATATTCATGCCTTCATTTATCGTACATCTTTTCGGGCCAACCGAAATATCATCCGATATGTTGACTAAAGATTCACGAACGTTTAAAATCAACAATACCCTCAAGGAATGCAACTCGTTCAGTCCCAAGGATCGGATTTGACTGCCTTTCGAACTTCGCTAAATTTCCAAAAGCTTCGACTGACGAGCATAAAACGACAGTGTTGAAGGTGACACGGGCTAATCTGTTTTTGTGTGTTACCATGCATTCTGTGATAGATAACTCTGGTTTCCGATCAGAATAACCGTCAGAAATATTTCGTGATAATCAGACAAATGTGACTCTAATCAGCTATCGTAACTTGCCCGACATATATATGTCATTTCCAGCATTATTTGAGAACTACATAGAAATTAATCGAAATTTGATAAGAACACATCACTCTTTCACAAAACCTTGCAAACATTCATCTTTCGACAGACAGTAGACAAATGAAGGTACAATCAGTGCACCCTAGAACACGTGACTCCCATCACGTCCAACCAGATTGGACTGTTTCAAAAATGGATGAACGAGATCTGCTCAAGTTGTTTGAGTGACAATTCCAAATAGTATTGACGCACATCCGAACAATTTTCATGTGATTGAGAAATGATGGTGTGAATGGTTCGGTGTGTCAGTTCAGGTGCAGCTTCGTTGACTCATCCTCCCAGAACAGACCAAAAATGATCATAATGTGTGTTGGAACACATCCACCTAATAGATCGACGTCCAAACTTGATTCCGACCAAAACCGAGGATCACTGATTCTGAAATGCTTTGTAGTGCATTTTGCTTAGAAACATGGGGAAAATAGTCGTCGGAATTGATGATATTCTAACAGTGTCGACCGATGGATTACACGAATACCACTTTCCTCCTTGAGTTTTTTGTGTTATGGCAAATACGCTGCATATCTACCCGACAATGTTTTGTCTTGCCTACCCTGGTCACATTCTACTATGATGGATTATTCTGAATATGATTGGTCGGTTGACAGCGCGATTTGAATCCTAGATCAACGCATCTATCCATCTACTAATAACATTTACATGAAAACAAACTTTTTGCAAATATTTATGCAATTGTAATCAAAAGTTTATGGCTGTATGTAGAGAGTAAAGACAGTTCACAATTGTAGAGTACTATGATAGACCTTGCACCGGTAGACGACAACAGTCAATCTCCCCCATCACACACAAATGTTCAAATTTTTTACCATCATCGGGGTGAGGGTTTGTTATCGAGATTTCGGTGTACACCCTTCATCCACTCTTGTCGGAAACACAACCATTATCTTCATCACCAATCGAGTTCGCATGGCAATCATATAGTTCAAAGCACTGAGACTGTTAGATCATATATATCGATATCAGAAGTAGAATAATTTAATCATCAAAATTTCAAACATTTATCCAGTTGATGCTTATCTTGATTGCCATGGCCCCGATACTTGCTTGTTCTTGTCTGTTGTTTATGAATTTTGTGATGATTGAAATTGCATGATGCACTGTATGGATGAGCTTGATGTGACGATGGTTTCTTTACGAATCAGTGACTGGTTGGTGTGACGTTCGCAAAAATTCCTTGTCTCACTCGAGCATCCAACTCTCCCTATTGGCCCTTGACATATAATATGAACCAAGTCGATATGTGGCTTTACTGATTAGACAACATGTGATTCACGGAGGACCCGACGAACTTCTATCCCGCATTTCATCCCGAACCCGGCTCGTATCATGAGCACGAGTTGTGCCGTCAAAACAACAACGATGTCACAAATTTGCCATATGTTTGCGGATCAATATAACGATCCACACTTTACCTGTCCGGAGAAAGCAGTTGTATGTTTGTGTGTGATGTGTGTTGCGCAGCAGACTGTCCATTTGGCCAGCTTTAAATATATTTGAGAAAAATCAATCTCGGACTTAGTTCATTTTGAATGTATTTGAGAAACAATTCAGACGTTGTCTATTTCCATTATCCTCACGGAAACTGCAATCTTGTAGAGCGCACAAAATGTTTGCACACTCCTATTCTGCAAAACACATAGATACCATCCATTCCTATTTCTCTTCAAGGATTATATATAACTTCTCATAGTACCTGCACCAAACCGCACTCCGTCAATAATGGAACGTCTCAGCCTCTCATCAAAACTCTAGTCCGAAATCGGTTATTGGGAGTTGGGTGCAACTCCTCTTGCAGGAAGAAATCACCACACACCACTATTGGACCAAGTTTCCCGACGCGAAACCCCAGTACTGATTCCGTTTAATATGATCACACCGGCAAAGTTTAACTAACAACGCATTCATCATTAACCACTAGGCATCAAAAACTACAAACACCTACTGTAATACTAGCTACTAGAATCAGTACGATTTGATACAACTGCTGCTTATTCAATTATATTTTATAATTAGGTTGTTTCACGAAGAACTGACAATCCAAACAGTGACACAAATTTGAGACCCATTCATTGAATCAATATCAAGAATAATTGATCAGTACACCGCTATTCGCTGCTTCGATGATATAATTTGCTGAAAAGAGATTATGCTTTAACGGAATAATAATACAATTGTTGATGATACGTCTGGCTTGATTTAATTGTGATTGTTCTCTACCCCATAATGTCAACTCTATAAAATCATTGAGAGAATTACGAATGAAAATGGTGAAATCAGTTTGAATTTTTAATCTAGAGATTATACTTATATATATAGAATTATTATAAAATATATACACATATAATTATACTTATAAAACATAAGCCTCACTTAATCGAATCATTCCGTTGCTCATTTATCGATCAATCATTTCTAGGGAAGATCGAGAACAAAACATTACCACCTTCTCACCACTTACAGAATCTATATCTCGTTTGAATTCCCATGCTTTGGAAAGGCAAGACGATATCGATTGTTGAAAGTGAAGGTAATACCCCTGACATCTCCAAACCACTCCGGTGTGAGGCTTCCAAAAATAAAAACGCTGCGCAACTTTGCGCAAATCAAATGATACAAAATCACATTGCCAATGAGCTCCATGATTGAAGTTTCCAGTGTTCAACAATCGAAATGAATAGTGGCAAGACGTTCAAATTGTACATTAAAAATTCCTGAGGAGGAAATGTTACTTGTCAGCCCACGATCATGTCAACACCGTATTCTGTTGATTCGGATGCTGAGACTAAGTCATTTTAATCTAATTTATTCGCATACTCTCGTCATCTCATCGTAATTGCTAACAATATTTCGATGAACAGGGCTCAACTGGATAAGACTGCCGAATTGATGACGTATCGGTGATTTAATGGATTCGAAACTCACTGGTAAATATGTCAGGACCAACGATGCGCTTCAAGCACTTGACCATCACCCACTCGTTGTTGCCAATCCATGTCATGTGCTGACTGAACT
Source organism: Fasciolopsis buskii (assembly GCA_008360955.1). Lineage (NCBI taxonomy): Eukaryota > Metazoa > Platyhelminthes > Trematoda > Plagiorchiida > Fasciolidae > Fasciolopsis > Fasciolopsis buskii. The sequence goes on from LUCM01005954.1 coordinate 274,661, forward strand.
GGGATTATGCGCACGATCCGTGAAGGCAACGTGATCTAGCATTTGACATACTTAATTCCGTTGGTGTGAATTATTGGTAAGTGGTTTTGAACTATGAATCACTATTCAGGGAATCGAAAACCGCATTCGGATTCGTACAAACTATCACAGACAATTGACATAGTACATATTGGACAATCAGTGATGATTTACAAAATGAGATGGAAGTCATGTACATAATATTCATGGGATCAGACCGAATTTCGAACGGTTTTTAGATTCGTCCATTCATGTAACTGTGGAAATATGTGACAGTTTAAGATGCTATTACCCAAAACCCAATACTTACGCAAACGATGTTGCAACAATTATTATCGCATAACGATTCACAGACAGGAACTACAAGTAGAGTTGGTTGAGTGTGAATTCATATATCTCCGCGACTCCGACTCAAGTCTGACAGCATCATCGTGAGTGTTTTGCCCACCTGGCCAATTGTGACGATGTGCATTGGTGGATCAAATCCCATCAACGTGGGATACATTCTCACTTCGATCAATTTCATGTTCGAACCATTGCATGTCAAGGGTTATCCTTCAACGGAGAATACATTCAGCACTCTGGTCTACACAACAAGCCAAGATTGAGACAACTTTCGTCCAACTGGTCGTGTTTAAGATATTGGATGGGCATCAGATCAACCGTTCAGAACCCTGTTCAATCTTCATAAATTTGGATTCAAGAAATTTAAGGCGTCGATCAATAGCAGAAGGAAATTGCAAACTGAGATTCAAGTGCAAATTATTAAGTCCATCTGTCATTCAACACTTTCGAATGAAGACAAAGGAAAGATGAGTAAGAACGAACGAATTCATGTTCCAAATATGTTGTGTTCGATTGCGCTTCCCTCTCGTGAACAATACAAATCGAGAAGAGAAAAAAGAAGAAGAGCAAGAAGAAGTAAGAAGAGAAGAAGAATGATGTGACTGTGTGTTAATTCCGTGTAAATCTCTTCATCCAATATCAGATACGAAGAATTGAGGTCCGCTTGTGAGTGTGATATGCCAATTCGAAATAAACACTAATCCAAACCTCATTATCAATTCATCCGCGGACAAAAACTGTATGGATTGCGTGGCCAGTGACAGCCGGAAAGATAGGATGATGTGAAACAGAGCATTATCGTTTAATAATCCAGTATTAATGGTGACATGCTATGGCAGGCAATATACATGGTCCTATCAAGGATCGTTTCTGCAACTAATGTAGTAATTATTTACGCAACCTAGTCAATTTTGAATGTGATTTGTGATTTGTGAACACAATAGTGGTGAAGCTCAAAGCTGATTGCTAGATTAAACAAATCCAATTGAAATGTGATTTGCTCCATCAATATGACCAACCGAGATCGCTGTGTTTAATGGGAACAAACAGATCACAGACCATTGACCATAGACAATCTAGTATAAAATTTCCGATTAACGATGCCAATAAAGTTGCCTGGGTACAAGGTTTTCGCATCAAATTTTTATAATTTCACTCATGTTTAATATTGCGCGTGTTCTGGGTATGTGCACTGGGTACCGCAGTTCATTACAACGTATCTCATCCTCATCACTGACGTATTGTGAATTTGTTTGAAAATAATTGAAATTAAATACTCAATCAACTCTTGTCACGATATCGAACATAACCAAATGGAAACAAGCAAAATTCGATCACATAGCCTCGATTCTGTTCAACTTGAACATAATCGGATTGATCAATTTCCGTTCATCGAAAGCTTAAACGACTGTCCAAGTTCGATTTTCCAATGATTAAACTGTAACTTTGTATGAGACAAACGGACGCAAAACACACCAATTTATCAGAGACATTTATCGAAATGACACGACTTTAGAAAAAAAATATAAATTTAGCACCGTGTCTTCATTGAGTCCGTGATCGAATATTTCCAAAACATTTCCAGACAATCATTTCGAAAATGTTCTCGTTTCGGCTTGACGTCAATTTGGTCCGAGTTCTGCTTCTTATTCTATCGTGTCAAAACATAAGTGTCACAAGTCGCCCACATGTCGTTCACAATTTGCATAATTCATTCACATACTTCAGCACACTCTACCGACTCCCTGGGATTACATGCACTATCTCTCTCTCTCTCTCTCTCTTGTCAACAGAACTAAGTGATACCGGGAAGGGTCGTATCTGCAGCGGAGAGGATAAGTTGGCCGCTGTAAATGGACAAAGCACCCTGAGT
>LUCM01005956.1:0-43026 GCA_008360955.1 Fasciolopsis buskii
TAGGGATCAATCGCTTTGAGCTAACGGACAGTAACCGTGCAAATCAGTGACGGGTTCGCGTCCCATTTCGGGCGCGGTGTATATGCACTGCTGATGATTCCTAACAAGGATGAAACAGCTGTACAGTGCTTCCATGGTTTCTTTATCGTGAGTTGAGCGATGAAATTATTCTTTCTCGAATTACAACCACATAACTTCTCTCTAGTTGCTATCGCAGAATATTTCGATTCTACTACCGATTTTCCCCACGGTTCTTGTTGGCGTGTTCCTCATGCAGGCCCGCCTAAAGCTGTGGCTGAATGCATCACCTATATAATAAGTAAGCGAACCTCACTGGAGCTAGAATAGTATTTGCGTTTACTAAAGTATATACCAAGCAACGACGAACTAACAAAATGAGCACGGGAATGGAGGAAAAACGCACAGATGAAAACAGTTGTTATAAAACCAGTGAATGTTTAATTTATTGAAAATTATTCATAAGGAGCCGGAAACCGACAGCTATTTCCTTGAACTCCGGCACGGACCCCCGAAATCCCGTGGACCTACAGTCGTCCTACTGTCCCGTTATCCTCTTTCGTAATTCCTTCATCAATTTATTGCACAGTACGGAATTCCTGATCCCACTTGTGACCATATCCTTTATGCAATCGCGCAAAGCTCTTGCAGCCATAATGTACGTATAATTTTGGTTTTGGAACTGCTTCCACCTCCGCAGCAAACCTGTCTCTTAAGAGATCACTGTGGGCCGAGACAAAACCAGCCACCTAGATACCACTGGAAAGGGTATTTACTCTATCTCTGAGGTGACTAAAGATGAAAAATAGATGTCTTCTCTATTGATCGTGGTTTGCATGAAGATAATGAAGAGGTTTAATCGACCATTAGAAGGCGAGTACGAATTGCGATAGGTGCTATGTGATCTGGAATGAATAGAGGAAATGATAATGCGTAAGTACGCAGTGATGGGACGCCTACAGGCAATGAATGCAGACGTAGTTTTCTTCGTCATTAACGTAACCATGAAGGAGGTGTATCCATTCATGGACACGTGCAGCAAGTAGTCCACTGAGTCGATCCTGTTGATTGTAAAATTGGGTCTTCGTATCGGAATAAACTAAAAACCCTTTGGTTAGCCGATGACGGTGCATTTGGTACCGTGCCGGAGTAGTTGCACCAAGCCTGCAAAGTTTTAGGGTACAAACACGACAGTCCCTGACGACCATATCTACGTCAAGAGTAATTTCGGGCAACGGTGACGTGCGTTATCTATGGGCACTTGAGCAAATGATAATAATTCAAGTAGCCTAAACCAAAAAGGTGCACTGAGTTGCGCCGGCTTTCGAATAACCTTTACTACAATGGCTTCCAGTTCATTATAAGAAGTAATTTCCTTGAGAACTAAGCCATAGTTCTTGTCGGTGTCTATGGCACTACCTAATCGAATTACCTGCAGCAATGCTGCTTCATGTTTATCAATACCTAAATCATTTCTAAATCATCTGAGTCACTCGCAGAGCGATGAAACTTTTACCAGGGCCTGTAGGTGGGGAAACTGAATGAATTACAGCATTAAATCTCCATCTACCTACTGGCGGCCTACTTATGTCCACGTTACTCGCCAAGGCAACGTAAAATATGTGATTGCAAACCAGCTTACATATTTTGAAAAAATGGTGGTACAGCTAGCATTTGAATCCAGGTGCACAGTGGCATGGCGCGTGGGGATGCATTCAGTGAGTCAAACGTGGCTGTTAGCCTATAAGAAACGCATCACGTTTGGTTGCTTTTTCTATACCTTCATGACCATACTTCGTTAGACGACACACGTTGCATATGGCATTTTGACAACGAATCCGGTAGTAAAAACTGTCTGCTTAACTATCTTGGCAGCAGGCTTCTGTTCGGTCTGTGACACTACACTAGAAAGCAGGTACATGAAGGGCGACCATCGTGACATTCCAGACTGTAAACATCAATTTCCCAATCTATCCCAATTTGAAGTGCAGTTTCCGCAAGTTTTTGACTCACTGACCCCATAACAAGTCCACATTTCTTCATAAGTTAACCATACTCGTCTCATGTACTGCATAGCCCTAGGACTTCTGCCAATTCTGGTGGCCTTGCAGTGCTTGAGCTCTAACTCGGTATTCTTGTAGACTACATAACACGTCTGCCGATGGAGTTGCCCTCTGTTTTTTGGTGGGAGACCACTTCGTTTTGATGAACACGAAATCGATTAAACGACACAACAACCTGTGGATAATAATAGAAAAATGCACTGTACTGCTCTAAACTAAGGTCGCCCCCGACTGTCTCTGCGTGAACTGTTTCCGAAACTAAATTCCGCATTTCATTGACCGCTAACACTTTCATCAGAAAGAGTGGCATTAAAGAAAAATCTGCTCAACCCAATATTGTCGATGACCACAGCGTGTCAGAGTACACAACCACCAAAACTAAGTTGATGCGTGGCATCAATGTGTGGTACGCTCAGGTTATGTGATGGAGCATAAGTATAAAATTCCGCCGTAGTTTAAACAACGCGATTACTTGTTAAAATCCTCTTCTTAAACTTGCTCGCCCCTAACAGCGCAGGCTGTGGGCTGAGTTAAAACGTTTCTAGTCATTATTAAGTGAAGTTCTTTAGACGCTTCTTGTAACGAGACATTTTGCGTCGCCACTCTGCATTTAGATGTAGAATTATTGATACTGGCTGATGCGCATACTGGGTTTTGGCTCACTGGAAATTTCTTTTCGTGTTTATCGTTTATGATACATTTATGCGTAAAACCCGACGAACGGCATTGCCTTACGTGCATATTACACCGGTTGTCATCCAAAAAATACAGATTTTATTGGTTGCACGGATTCATGGGATCTGCTTTAGTATCTGGACGCTGATAATTGTCACTATTCCCGACGGATTTGAGCTTCCACTTTGCCACAAGTTTTCACTCATGATTCACCATTTGTTATTAATTATTTTTACTAATTGACTCCTGGATAGCAATGTTGGACGGCACATTGATTTTAAATGTTCCTGCTATTTACGGTTTCCGTTAGCAAACCGAAATTATATAAAGTCAGAATTTCCAAGTGTTGTTCGTTATTTTGTGAATCCTACAGTTATGCATAGCGAAAACCACTGGAAGAGGTACTGAAGAAGGGAAGGACCGCTTACCTCCTTTAAATGCAACATTTGTGGGGAGACCAACTCTAGGGAATATGGAATTTATTGCCTGTTAGCCGCTTGTTAAAGTGCAATTAAGAAGTTTAAAATTGCCTAAGAGCTTTATTCTTTAGTAGACATTATTGCTAGTGGAACAAAGACTATTAAATCACTGGTGGGAGCAAATACATCAGCAAAATATGAATCTTGCGATAATCAGTAACGGCCCCGCAAAATTGCGACCATCATGAACATCGATGTTTTTCAGTTGCTTTGTGGCTGGTGATTTTATTCTTATGGTTTTCCTTCTGCCTACTTTTCAAGACTTTTATCTCTGCTTTCTGATTACGCACTCTCGCAATAGCTTTAGTTATTGCACTAAATGTTGTCCAGTAAGGAGATGGTTTCAGAATACCCATTTCGCTTCACAATATTCCTCCAGGAGAAATTCACTATTTCTCAGAATTCTCGCCAAATTCTTATCGGAACAAAGCAAGCATGGTAAACAATGGCGCAAAGCCAATGTAAGCACGGAATGTCAACGGACGACAACAACTCCTCCGATATTTGAACGGGCTATAATCACGCACCAATAAAGATATAATGAAGACAATAAACGTGGCATGTGAGGTATCAGAGGACAAGAAAATAGTTTACAGAAATTAGGTTAACCGCCGCAAAAGGACGGTTGACCAACCGTGACCGCGAAATCACATTTGAAAACTGAAATAAGTAAAAATATCGTCTCAAACAAAGACAGAAAACATCAACTTAGTCACCATCTTCATTTCAGCCATCATGCTGAACACCCTGAACATAAACGTGCCATCAAAAACATGATCAATATAACCATAATGACAATAAAAAGGAAAGCAAAAATTGTAATAAATATAACAATATTCATCATCAACCTCCTCATTATCGACACCAGCATCATCATCACCACAGTCATCAACATCATCATCGTCCACCATCAACTGCATCAGAGTCATCGTCATCCTCAGTCGCCATTATCAACACAATCATTGTAATCATTATTATTACCATTATCATTATCATCAATCATTCTCATCATTATCACCATCATCATCATGATCAGCCACACCATCAGTGCCATCGCTATCAACATCAACATCATCACCTTGGACAGCTGCAACATCATCACCAACACTATCATAAACATCATCATCAGTCATCATCATCACTAGACCATCATCAACACCTACCTGAAGAGCATCATCAAATATTATCATCGTCATAATCATTATAATCCTTAGCTTCATAATCACCACCGTCGTCATCATCATCAAAAGCCCCATTATCAGCATCATCGTCATCAACATCAGCATCATGACGTCGAACATCAGCACAATCAACACCAAAAATCATCGTCATCATCATCATCATCATCATCATCATCATCATCATCATCATCATCATCATCATCATCATCATCATCGTCATCATCATCATCATCATGATCAGCCACATCATCAGTATCATCACCATCAACATCAACGTCATCACCTTGAACAACTGCAATATCACCATCGACAGTCTCATGAAAATCATCGTTATCAAAATTCATTATCGTCAACAGCATCATCTACAGTATTATCATAATCATCATATTCCGCAGAAATGACCCCATCACTTTCATCATCATCATTATCCATATCATCATCCACAGCACCCTCATCAACTATCATCATCATCATCATCACCATCATCGTCATGATCATTCGAATCGGTATCACGATTACCATATTCAACATCTCGATCATTTTTGCCATCTTCGTCCTCGTCAACACTATCACCCTCATCACCATCATTATCATTCTTATATTCATTAAAATCATAATCAAAATCATTAACAAAATCATCGTCGTCATAGTATCAGCATTGTCATCTTCAAAATAATCATCGTCGTCATCCTCATAATTATCATACCTATCATCCCCATCATTAAATTCACCATGAACATCATCATGCTCATCAATATTATTTTTGGTCGACTGTCATCATCAAATTCATGCTCATCCATGTTATCTTCAATTTCATCAACATCACCATCATCATCATTGCCATCATAATAATCATTACCATCAAGATCAACATCACGTTCGTCTTCATTATCATAATAAGCATCATCAAAATAATCCCCACGAGCATCATATCCATCATCAACAACATCAGTCATCATCGTTCTCATCGTTCCTGCTCAACAACAGCATCATCATCATCTTCAGTAGGTCATTGTTTGTTATTATCTATCATCAACAAAAACATCGCCATCGATTTCATCATCATCGTCATCATGATCATGATCATCATCAACATCCTCATGGTTGTCCGAAATGGTAGCATCGTCACTAACGGCATCATCAGTAGATTTAGCTTGATCCTCTCAATCTTCATCTTCATATCCATCAATGTCAGGATCCTCATCTTCATTATCATCGTTCTCAGTCTCCTTTAACAAATATCACCAACAATATATTCGTCGTAATCATAACCATTGTCATCGTCGGCATCAGTATATTCATTTTGTTCATCAACTACGTGTTGACCACAATTACCAAAACCATGTTAGTCATCAAGGAAGTCGTGACCGTGTTAATCATTATTGTCACAATCATCATCGTTAAAAGAACCATCATCAACCTTTCGTTCTTCGTCAAAGTCATCAAAATTATCATCATCAACATCAACCTGATCATCGCTTTCCCACAATCACAAACGAGGAACTCATAATCATCATCCTTATTGCTGTAATAAACATCGTCAAGATCACTGTCAGCATTTTCTTCCCTATCTTCATCAGATTAATGGTAACCATCATTTTTATGAATGTACTGATCGTTATCATGGCCATCTGCACCATCACCATGATCAAAATCATGTTAAACAGTAGCGAAAACATTTGCTTCACCACGGGCATCATCAACATCTTGCTTGTCGTCTTCATTTTTCACCATCATCAATATATTCATATTCATCATGATCAAAGTCATGATCATCATATTCTTACTCATCATTAACATCGTCATCGAAATAATCATAAATGTAAACATCGTGATAATCAAATTCACCATCATAATCTTCCAAATCACCAGAATCATCATCATCGTTTTCACCAACACTGCCATTATCATCATCATCATCGTCATCATCATTATCATCATCATTATCATCATCATCATCATCATCATTACAAACATCATCGTGATTATCATCACTTTGTTCGGTGTGGCAATCAACGGCTTAAATTTCACAATCATCTACATCATGGGCATGATCACGATCATCGCCTTCCGAAATCTCATCAACCCCACCACCCCATTTTTAGTATATTCATCTCGATCATCAAAAGTTCAGCATCATAATCTACTGCATCATGATCGAACCGATCATCTTTCTTAATATCATGATCATCATTGTTCATGATCAAGACGTTTGTTTTGACCATCACTACCTTCATCACCATAACCATCAAGTTATTCATGTTGCTTATTTTTCTCTAACACAGCATGTACACAGAGTTAACACGAATATGGTGCGCCGCTACTCCAACTGAAACGTAGTCAATTATGTCAACGGGAATGTGATCAATAACCTCACCAGTACACATAAAGAATATATTTCCACACAGTTCTAATTATACTTACTGTGACATTCTCTCTTATAAGCTGTAACGTAAAACACTTTCTTTTTTCACTTAACACGCTTTTAGACTTTCATATCAGCGCATACGTCCCAATACGGCCCCTAAATGACAAAAATGACCACGTTGAAACAAGCTGAGGTACATTTTGAGTCTGATTTCGCAGTATACCAAAAAACTCACCCAACTCAGTGTTACCGTAGTTCCACATTCTCTGAGCTAAATATATCACATTTTTTCAAAATCATAACGCGTTTTCCCGGTGCAGTCTATGGATTCGCATGCCTCAACCGCAAGCCCACGTGGAACATAACCCATTAACAACAGTCGTGCACTTACACTCACATAGTCGTTTACTGCCCTTCAAAATTACAATATCCGTTAAATGAACAGAATACTGACTTTAAAAATGGAAAATCCATTGCTTCAAAATGCGTAATTCTGCACACAAGGCCATCATCACATTTGTATCGAGTCAGTTATCCTACAGTTGTTTGATGCGTTATGCGCAATTCTTGAAAGTATTGCAAAATAAACGGAAAAATGCGTTTTGTTTAATATCTGACCTATAACGGCGTCATTGAATGTTAATGAATGAATTGTGAAATCTGACTTAAGACATCTTGGTTTTCATGCACGGATTTGGATCCAGTAAGCTAGTTTTATCACCACGTTAAAGCAATGGGAAACAACATGAAAGGCACATATATGCATGTAATTCTAGGAAGCTCTCATTAGTTATAAAACAAAATGTCCCATCTCATTGTATGAATATTTTGCACCCACACTGACGTGCTTTTCATTGTGAATCATCTGTATCTTCCCAAGCAAAACTAAATCTTTTCTGGTATGCATTGCTTCGTGAGCTGTGCGGCACTGAGATTAAATCATCATTTGAAGCGACTCAGCCCACGTTTCACTAAGGAATACGCTCTCGCCTCGGCACTAGCGACTCTCCTGCTTGATTTCTCCATATTTAGCTTGCCATCAAAAGATGGAATCATTAGCTACTGCACTGTACCATGGAAACAACCGTCCTCCATAGCTTCGGGCACGTTTCGCGGTAATTTAGCCCAAAAGTAAAACAGCTGAAAAATTTGCAATTATCACTTTTTATTAAAACTAATGTTTATTCAGACGTAGATCCATGTGCTAGAGAAGCATCGGTTGGAACCTGTGACATTTTTAAATGAAGCAGGGTTGCCCAGTTCCAAATCCAGCTCCTTCTTTGAATTCAAACTTTGGACAACTTACATGTTGTTTTCAGACGTTCATGTTGCATCTTCGGATTCCCTTGATATTGACATAAAACAAGAAATGTTAATCGGACTATTTTGTGTTCTAGACTGGCTACTGGTGTCGAGGCGAACTGTCGAAAACCAAAAGCGACCCCGCAAAATGGCGTCAAAGTATTTTGATCATTTCTCACTAGGCAAAACAGAAGCCGCTGACATTTTCATTGGATGATTTTATGGTGACGGTGTCCGGAATTGATGGTTCATGGGGTAACCCTTTACTCCTCTATGGTACGTGACTGAAAACCAAGTATTTCCTGCAAATAAGTAAATTGTAACTAAGTAAGAAACAAAAACTGGTCGCTTCTCATGATGGTTAGGAATAGCTGTGGCGTCTAATGACGGCAGTTCAGAGAACTTCCCACGTTCTCTTTGTAGTGTTACAGCTTTTTCGTAGCCAAGAGAAAACATTCATATGTTAATGAACCCGGGAACGGGTACACTTTCGCGTTGCACATCTTGCCAAGGTGGTGACACGCCGTTTCACCCGTTTCCCAAGTGATTCATAGCTGCCACTTAGCTGTCATCCATAATTTCAGTATCGCAGATCTTAGGGGGAAGATGATGACATGAAAATGCTGACTTGCTGTTGATGATAAACATGAAGAAATGGACAAAATACCAGTAGTTGCGATGAGAGGCCGACAAGCTTTTGCACGGCATCTAGTTTGCACCACGTATCTACGATATCTAACACTCGTTGGCATAAGCAATTAGTCATGAAAGAAGACGCTGTTGGTCTATGGAAAAGAATCTCCATAGGAGTATGTACACCAAATAGTACTGTTTACCATAACAGGCAAGGTGGCTGGAAACATGTTTCCTGAGAGTTCTGCGTTGTTCGGATGTTCAACAGCATAAATCGTGTTGTTCAGCCTAAATGTACCTTTCTTAGCGCAAAGGCCACTCACGGGTACTGGTAGTGCATCATCTCTTAGAGTGGGACTCATACACAAACCGGCTTATGCCGACACTCCAACTATAGGACGAGAAATTGGGCCCGTATTATGTTGCGGGTGGTTACACAACTGCAAATTTGCTGTCCCACCAAAATGGAAATAACGAAAATTGTTCCAAATAGCCTCGGGCCAATACGTCATTACAAATATGCATCTACAAATTCAAGTTGGAGCTTTTCTTTAGCCATAGAGCTTGATGAAGTCATTCACCACCAGTTCATGAAGTTCTGTATGGTTTAGGTTATGGTCTTGTTACATGTCACAAGGCAACACAAACTGGAACCGAACAAATAAAAAAAATTGATAATTCTTTGAAGAAGTATACCTGTGAACACAGTATACCGGTGACATAGAGGAACGTGTCCGTAGTTCGAAGACCTCCAGGTATCCAACCCTTTCAACTTGTGGCATTTCCTCGGTAATTCACATGACTTGCACTTCCGAATGGTCTTGAAGAGCTCACTGATGCATTCCCATACCAATAGAGAACTTATTCCCATCCGTGGTCTTCCAAATCGACGTCAGGGAAACAACATTCTCTTCGTAATTCCAGGGTAAAACGTGTTCGCAGTCGTTGGATGCGTCTCAGTCACAACAGTAGGCTGTTTCAAAAGATGAATCCGTTGTGTGACGTTCCTGCTGCAGTCACACTCCAGAATACATGATTGGCAAAGGCGCTATCAAGAATTGTACCTGAGTTACACAACACCAAGTTGAAAATCTAAGAAGGTTATGTGATCAGTAATAGCTGTGTTTACCGTTGGCATTATTACTTATTCGTTTGCAAGTAAGGTTCTTAAAAACTGGGGTTCCACTACAGACCACTGTGACCTACCTCGTGGGTGACTTCCTCCTTTACTGCGACATCGAAAAACAGGCCAGACAGACATTTTCTCATTCAATCAAGCAACCTCCTCCTAACTTTTCTGGGTTCAATGCTTGACTCGGTCAGAAGAATCTAAACTGATCAAGTAGCATATCTAAGAAAGAAACAGGTTCACTAGAGGACCAGGGTTTCTCATCCCTGATCGGTTGCTACTTTCCGTCGTTCATGGTTGCAAAGTTACTCGTCGTGCTTTTGACTCACTTGAATACTAAGATAAACAAGCTAACAGGCTGCTAACTTTATACTGAACCTCGAGACGTGTTTTATGAATCTAGATGAATTTAGCTTTGATCAGTTTGAGGGATAATGTGGCTGCAATGGGATCATAAGATGTGCGCCACTCACCGAAGCGACGTTCTCCAGCGGTCGCAGAATCTCTCGATATATCTTCTTCGGCTTTGTCACTTTATACATACTGAGTTCGTCGACGGCTAAGTTCAGCCTAAATGTTAAGAAGTCGACCAATTAGAGTCAGAAGGAGAGTATGGCTTTGTTTGTTTTCGTTCATTTCTCCAAAACCAAATGAATGGCAACACAGTGGATCAATTTGAAAACAGATGTGGGTGCGTCGCCGGCAAGTGATTGTTCCAGTCAACTCACACGCGACAGTGATGAGTACGCATGAACACGCAACCGAATTGTCCGGCACAAATAACATCTCTCAAATTGCTGTTTCACCTGGCTGTCATTCATCCGACTAGGTTATTCGCTAGAACCTGCATTTTGGCCAGAAACTGACCGTCATATGCTGTCACAAATATTTTACTTCTTGCTTATCAAACGTTGAGTAAGCCACTACGGTTGGCGGGTTCTCTAATAAGCGGATACACTGACAACACTTGTGATGGCTTGCGATACCAACATAGCGGCTGCGCCCCTCAAAATATGCATGTATTTGCTTAACGCACTCATCCAAAACTTTAGCATTTTCTCTAGCGTTATTCACAGTTTCTGTGGGGTTTTGGACTGTTTCCAGTTGTAGTCAGCGGAATTTCACCTTTCTGTAGGGTGCACAAATCTAGCCTGATATTTCATGTGGAATTTCAGTGCATCTCCAACACGTTTAGTTCATTTCGGTACACTGGGAAAGTGTAGCAGCTAGAGAGGGCGGTAGGGCCAGCAGAACATTTAAAGCAATAAACCAGATTCGTTTTAAATTCTTACATTTTAAAATACTCATATTTCTCTATCAGGGAAGAAAATGAATCCCCTAAGGATGGAAGCATAAGACAGGATCAGTATTGTTAGCTCAGTCATTCCTAGAAACATATCGTCTTCTGGAACTAGCGGAGTATGTCTGAAAAGGACATTTGAAAAACAATAAACGAGAATCTGAAAAAGGCATGTTTACGTGTATCACTGCAATATCATCTATATATTGTTGTCTTTGTTGACCTGGTCACAAGATATTCGGTGTGAGATAATACGAAGACCGAGGTCCTGCTGAGCTGAGCTGTACTTTTCCTCCCTGCTTGGATTGTGCACTTTACTGGGACTTAAGGTGACTGCTTTCTACTCTACAAGGTGAGTTCCAGCTGCTTTCGAACTGAGCAGGAACTCGAGCTGAAATTCCAAATTAGAGAACATGTTGGATATCCATTGGGGGGAAATACAGCGAAAGCTACTGCCTAACTTGCAGAAAACTAATTGTGGGTTTGCAAGAGTGGTAAAACTAAGTAACACTAAAAGGGATGTGATATAAATGGGTTATTTTAAGATGAATAAGATTAATCAAGCTTGAACGGAAGCTGCTGGACATAGGGTAGTTGGCAGTTGACCGTTAACCATTCCTTGCTCCAGATGAATTTGAGCTGCGCAAAAACAAGTGCAAACTAAATTCTCCGATAGATCCCTGCCTGAGGTTTTGCTTCTGTCGTTGTACCATCAAGGAGATTATCCAGTTTTCCTTATGACTTCTAGGTTCCACATTTTACTTGAGATGAAGAGAGGTTTGATGGCCATTGGGATTTCCTAGAATAAATCGAAAACTACAATATGACTATCTGCAAACCGTTTGTGACAAAGTGAAGCAGGCCTGTTATAAACCCACTGTGATGCCACTCTCTTTATTCGTAGAACAGTTTGTGTTAAAAGTCATCGGACGTTTTTCTTGGTCATCTAGATCTCAACAAGATACGGTCTTCAGCACGCAACCTGAACAGGCAAAATAGTGCCGAGCACCGAGATTGGAATATCTCAACTTCACTTAAGGATACCATTTGTTAGAGCCGCTGGATTTACTGGCTGTCGCGGTGCCTTGTGTAACGGTTTGAAGAGCTCCTAGTCAACCGATTCTAACGATTTCATCTTTGCTGACCTGTGCTCCCTCTGCTAAGACGTTGCATTGGTGTGTCTTATCAACAATTCTCTCATAGTCAAGGAACACTTACGCCTTATGAAATTCAGTGTACGACTCCGCCTGGAAGACAGTGCAAGGAATTTTAGATCGCTTAGAAGACATTTTTCCATGGCTCATCGATGATTTTAAGGTCACAAGAGACGACACAGAAACGATTTCTTTCTAGCCTCTAGATGATTGACGGTCAATTAAGAGAGTGGCGGCCCTGCGACTAGGGCCTCTGGTACCCTAAGAAAGATGTTCGAAATGAAGACTGCGTTTTGTGCTCTCACATTTAATGGTTGATCGCGTGAATGGTCAGCAGTGCTCTTGTTGACTGAAGTGGCCAAGATAGGTGAATCTAGGTTGATCAAATGTAATCTGTGGCTTTCTGGGTCGTCTAATCTTGCCGTCTCGTTATCTAACTAGGGAAGCAGTTTTGTCAAACATTATTAATTACTGGAATACTTGCCGATCTGAATGAGTAGGCAGTTTTGCTTTAAATACCTTCAGACTCCAACTCGACTGTGTTGCTTTATTAGTTAAGTACTACGGCAGGTGGTAATGCAGGTAGAAACCAATTGTAGACTATTCGTGGTCGTCTGTTTCTCAAAAGTTCGTGGGGGCAGTTGGAACGGATATGTTTGGCCGAATGTAACTATGTCAGCTGGTAGCAGGAGGATGGCTGGAATTATACTTTCTTTGTGCATGCTTCCCTAGGACTTGTTAATTTCATTAATCGTTGGTAGTAATAATAATATCGGTCGACTGGAACGGCACGCTTAACAACATGGCCAGATTTCTACGTGCAACTGATCCTGAGGTTACAGGAGTGAGCAAACAGGAAAGAACAATGAAAGCAAAAACCATGTGTATACCTGGAGGGACCGGGAATAGAGCACAATAAAGCAGTACAGATTTTAGGAGAATATAGATCAACACCAGTTGAAAATGCGTGTTAAGCAAGTTCTTTTGAGTGGACAACAACGGGAGTTTGTTTCATGCGAAAACCAAACCTTTTCTTGCAGAAATGTAGAATTCGACTTCAGGGGCAAAAAACAAGTGGCAGACGAAAAAACTCAAGTTATTACAAAGAATTAGCTGATAAAAACCAGATGACAAAAACGAGAAATGGATATCGAGATCAGACTAAAATGTAAAACACGGATGAACTGATGTGCACAATGTGCGGACCTAATTGGATGATTGAAATCAACAGTAAAAGTCCAATATTTCCAAAGACAACAAATGCCGTCTGATTATTATGGGGAGTTGAAAGATGAAAGCAGCTGGATAAGATAGTATCGACCATCCGACAGTAGGCAAGTTAAAGTGAAACATGGTGTTGGCGCATAGAAACGGGAGAAGAGTAGTGGAGCAGATAAGAGTTTACTATAGGATGCAGAGAAAATAGAGAGTGGAAAATGTTGAAGATGATACTCGGCTAGATAACAAACATTCGGCATCGGAGAATGAAAACCGTTTCAAAATACACCGGGAGTTAACGACCAGCATTAACCTCCGGATTGTTGGGTTATTTGACTCCCAGAAACGAACAAATTTCAAGAATTTTCAAAATCTAGTATACGATGAGTTCAGCATTTAGGTCGCGAACGTTTCATCACCAACTGAGGTGACATCATCAATACGTGGGCCGAAGGACGAATAATTAACCGCAAACAAAAGCTTGCCAGCAGGCCAACACTTCCCATGGCTTAGCAAAACGCAGCGTTGCACGATTACCACCGAAAATATTTTGTTCGCTTTTTCAATAATTTTGAATATTCGTGTGTTCTGTGGCTTAGCTTTGTAACTTTCAATGTTTGGATGATGTCACTTCTGCTGGTGATGAAACGTTCACGATCCAAATGCCGAGCGCAGCGGTCACAAAACTTTGAGAATTCCAAACCTGAGCTACGGACACATAAATATTCATAATTGTTGTGAAAAACAAACAGAATTCTTTCGGTGACAAGCAAGGAAAATGATATCCATCTCGACAGGTGTTATATTCTCTTCAATATCTCTGGTGCTACAATTACTCAGTTTTGCTTGAAGAGAGAAGTCGCAATGCGCATCTTGCTCTGAAGGTGACAGATATTTACTTTGTGTGTGGGCTTTCCATTTGACGTACAGTATCAAAAATAGTAAGATTGCAACTAGTAAATACTGGCCGTAAGGGTAATTGTTGCCGACTCGTCGTGCCCACTATGCTGGTTAAAGATCAACACAGTTGTGATGATATCGTGCTGATCAAATTATTCAATAAGCTTAGCAAAAACGCTGCATGAGAAGTTGAATTAAGAACAATGAAGTAAATTGGACAGCAGAAAAATTGGTCAATGAGCATTGATCATAGAAGACTAATAGAAACCATCTGATTTTACTGATAAAGGAATTTGTGCACCTGCTCAGAGTGGCCTTTCACACCAGGATTAGTATTAAACGGGCAATACCTGTCAGGAAATAAAATTAGTTAAACGTTTAATGGAAGAAATAATAGCACCACTCTTTTTTCGGCTGTAGAACACTGGCTCGTGAAATTTGTACTCTCTTTTGCAATTTAAACGTAGCTTAAATGCGTTGATCCTTTAAATGATTTGATCTATTCTGTTGTGGCTTCGTTCCTGAAAAATAGCATCGCACAGCTACCAGAAAATAAGTTTTCAGCTTCTTTCAACTATCCTTAGGCTGTGATTTGATGTCCTTTTGAAACAAGATATCAGGGAAAGACAGTTAGACCTTATATTACATTAAAAGTTTTTAGTAGATTTCATTTGGCTCCTTCGTCGATCCAAAGAAAAGAGCCCCAAATCTGTTACTGACTATTCATCCATATTCTGCTTTTGATTTTTCGTCATTTTGGTGAGTAGCCGTTCAGATTTATTTAAACAAATTGAGACATTTAACGGCGAGCCATGCCCGAATGCAATTTTTAAGGAAGGTTCAACAATGACCTTAAATGGAGAAATGAACACATCTGCATTTTGAGATGACAGTGTGCATCTTAAACCGCAAACCCCTCCTCTGGCTTTTAGTGTGGATGCCGCACACTGATTGGCTCACTTTTATTCCGAGGCAACTTGTATCCTAAGGCCCTTGACATTTCTCGGTGGATCTATGATAAAATAACCGGCCTCATGTTCAGCTGAAACTCCCAACGTGATTAGTGATATCAAGTGGCTTTTTCCTCCTTCAAGCCGTATATCCTATTTTTCCCACAGTTTTAACCCAAGGCGATACCTCTCTCTAGTTTTTACGCTCAGTAGATCCACGGTGGTCATGTGGATTAAGCATCTGCCAACCCAAAATAATGTCAGAGGATCCGATTCCTATTGTTCCCCCGGTAACCTCGATGGAGCACGGTAAAATCGCTGTCACCATAATCGTTACCACCCCTAACCTAATGAAGTCCTATGTAAATCTGCGTCACTCCACTTTTCGGAGGCAATTTTGATATTTCGTCCCCTTACAGCTGAACCCAGAGGGCCCTGTCCACTGCAATCATGTGCGATACAAGTAATAAAAATGGAGAAAGTTCGAGATGATAGAGTCATGCACAAGCAACAAAATTATATGCGAGCCGATTACTAACTCTTGAGGTTCACCGCCAGTGACCGCCACTGAGCTCGGTACTGATTCTTTAAGTACGACGTGAAATGTTCAACGATTTACAATATAACCTACCCACAACGTTATCCTGTTTGGTGTTGTGCGGGGCGCAACATGGAGTGCATTAAGTTGCAGAGAGATGTGCTCCGGTAATTTGTTGCAACACTTTGAATAAGATGATCAGTAAACTCACCTGTTTACAAGTTTCTTCTTCGGACTTTGAATTGCGTTGTGAATAATTACTGCAGCCACGGTATCTCAGTGCTGTTGCAATTATCCACGCTGCAGAGAGGTCACTGAGTTCAGTTCAGTTCGTACAAACGTCAGCCTTGCACCGACAAGCTCTGGTTTTGGTTCCCACCCCACAGCACCAACCACTCAAAAAGCAAAGAAAACGACGAATAGCGAAAGATTGACTGGAAAATAATAACTTGAACAGCTATATAGAGAAGGACTGATTTCGGATGCAAGAACGCCACTGACCGCGATAGTGACGCACATTATCTGTCATCTCCAGCCATCGTTTGGATGGATCTCGCGGTCTCCAAACCGGCAGTCTACCGCACCCACACCACTGGTTAGTATTCATACAGGCTACCTCGACCGAAATTTTAACCATTACCTGCCTCAGAGAACAGCACACAAGGAGGCCGTCGTTCTGTGGGCAATGCGCTAGATATGTCCCGATCGCCTCAACTTATTCAGATTCAGCTTTTGTTCTAAGTACTAGACCCTCGAAAACAGCACCTTACGTCTTACTTCTGAGTTCGTTGCAAAAGCCTTCCACCATACGATACCAAAGCCACGAAAACAAGGTTACTCAAACAACGAAGTCTTGGCAAATCTCCTGCCAGCCACAAAGCAGTATCGACCTCATTGCTGCTGCGTATATCCAAGCACTGGTCGACAACTACATTTCATCCCAACGTCACCGGTGCCTCAAATTGCTAAATACGAGTACAGCCTTCTGGAGATGCGAAGACACTTCATCCGACTGTTACCACCATGTGAGATATAACTAAAAACATCCCAAGGTTTTCCCCTGCATGATAAAAGTTTCGGCTTCGAGTTAATCCAGTACTGCAACAACATTTTACAACTCGAAAGTGCAAAATACATACAAAAAATACATACATTAAGATTCAGATGATCCATAAACGTGTAACATACTCGGGTTTTCACTCCATAGCGCAAAATTGTCCGCAAGTTCTAAGTCAGACAGATTCCTGTCTCAGGAAATATAAATATCGAAATTCAGACATTAAGACAAAGTTATCTTGAAAATTTCATCCATGACAAAAGTGGAAATAAAGGGTAAAAGGTAACAAACCTGACAAACCTTACTTCTCCTGATGAACTTGAGTAAAACAGCACCGTAAACATGAACTCGGCTTCGGCTCTTCACACAGAGATTGAATGAATAAAAAAATTTATATGGCTCGGACTTCATTAGGAAGTGTAGCCACAGAAGTGCACGATCGAATGAACACCGCTTTCAAATCAACGAATACAGGGATCACGAGTCTAGGAAAAATGTGGCCGTGTTCTAAGATTTGTTGGAGACAATAATGACTGTGAGCGGTTTGGATGTAGTGCTTGCTTAACCAATTCCTGTGTGAATTTCACAAGAGTTTCTATCATATTTATCAAAAACAGGCGAAATCGCCTATTCACACGAGTCCCTAGGACTCTGTTCCATTGTTTACATTCAAATATGATCACTTCGCCGCCGTCCTTGAAGACGAACGTGTATAGTCCATCTGGTCCAGATGCCTTACGGCTTTTGAAAAAAACCGACCCCCTCGATCGCTTCCGTTTTAGATGGAAGACCAGCTTCCGCATGTATTAGTTCACTTGCAGCTAGTACAACGTGAAAGATCCCCAGTGAGTGCGAGCCGAATAAATATCGATCCTAAGATGTTATGTTCGAAGATGCGACCACTGCTGCCGAGAGTGGAAGGTTAGGCCGTCAGATACGATAATAAATTTACTTAAACTTGGTCGCCTTGAAGTAACATTTATAATCAGCTGACAAAGGTTACGACGATTTCCAATAGCCGCAGTCCGAACACTTCTTATTCATCACTGCTTACGGTCAGTTTTCAGAATCCGGGTCAGTGAACGTCCCAGGAACTTACGCGTTGCATTGTATGCTGCATCCAGCAGGACAGACCTGCGACCGACCAGCAATCAGAGACTAGCTGAAGACAAGGTTATCCATTGTTTCTAATGTTTGAATGGTATGGGATTCTGGATGGAATTCACGACTTAGTACAGGGCTTCTTTGATTTGCTCGCAGTGTTTGTTCGAGTTGGCGACATTTCATTGTGGCGACAACCTCATTGAAAGCACTTGGATTGCGTGCTAGTACAACCACGGACTAGACGCAGACTAAAGCGAACACGATCTGTGTCCATGATGGTGTGTTGGAATGGTCGACAGTATTTGCCTGGTCCGCGCTACCGATAACCGACGGCATTACGATCAAAGTGAGTCCAAATTTGTGAAGGCAAGGCGGACACCAAGTGAGCTGATGCCGTTCTTTATGGCAAGAACTGATGTTCACTAGAAACAGTTTATCTTCAGAACAGACTTGAATGGGATTATCTCCACTGTCGATACGATCGGCAGAGAGAAATTCGGCTTCTGGTGTGCCGGCATGTATCCACTAAGCTACCAAGTTGGCCGCTGAAATCACCAGCAACGACCATAAGGTTCATTGGGTGCCGGTTCCACTTATTTCATCCTTTCAAACTTACTGCTCATCCTGTTTTAGAGCCTAAGTGTTATTTCAGTACCAACTAGATAAAAATAATATATTATTATCCGTCGTAAACTATGTCTGTTGGTATAAAGTTCCCGTGTGGAATTGCCGGTAGTTCAAAGAGTTACTGAGAAACGAACAGTCGACGAGACTGTTTTCAGTGAAAATTAGAACGTGTGTTAGATAATCTAAGATTTAAATTTTGCAACTTTCTAACTAACAAATTCAAACGTAAATAAACCTTTGACGACGATCAGCTATGCTGCCTGATCCTGTATTTGAACGGATTTGGCATAGTTTGGTGTTTACCGTGTGATTTGCAAAACCAACAAGATTTAAGTTTTTCTACTTAGCCGACTTCTTATTTTCTGCCACCAGGTAGTCATGTGAAAAATCTTGCCTTCATTTACACACAAGTATACATATATTTTGTGGTCCAGTGGTAAGTATAAATATTTTATTTGTCCTTGTGATAATGATTTCTGTTATCGGATCACCAGTGTGCAGCATAAAAATTTTGATAGTAATAATTTTTAAATTACAGTGGGCTGAGTTAGGTATCTTACTTTTCACAGATTCACGTGTGGTCTCGTTCTGCATGTGCTAGAGTTCTCAGCAAAATTTCGGTTCCAATGATATGCCAAGAAAATTTTTAACGAGAGAGTCTCGCCACACCGACTGTTATGCATTTGCTCCTAGCTTCTCAACCATGGTCTAATCGTCCGATGAACTGCCATACCCGATTTCGATTGCTTTTATTTATCTTGTTTTCTCCAAATACCAATGGTAATTCATGCTAAAATATATCTAAGTATTAATTCTGCCGTAAGCGACAATAATCTTTCCATTTTTGTCTAATAAGCTCAAGTCAGTCAGGCAGAAAAACGTTCTGTGTAGTGACTTTGGGGAACGGTAGTCTGTTTCGGGTCTTTTTGAAGTCAGGACAAAAGCAATATTTGACTAGGTTTATTTTCAAAATAGTAAATTTTGAAAAAAATCGTAATTCGTCTGGCCTAATTTTGTATTTATTTAAGGTTGTCTTGATTCAGAATTTCGCTGTTACTTTTATGTTTCTCATCTCATGTGGAAGGAACAGTGGTGTTCTGTTTGGCAGATTTGTGCTGTGATGTACGAGTGTAACAACAATAAAATAAAACAGCTTACTTTGACCTGGTTGTTAGAAGCAAGTTAAAAAAATATACCGTCGCCAAATAATTCGTTAGGAAATGCATTGGATTCACCTGAAAATCCTACCACAGAGTGCAAAGTATCATATTATGCGGCTGGCTATTTTTTTTCAACCGCAGTTTGGTCACTTTTATGACAGTCGTGATCACTGGGTTTATGACCAAATGACGTTCAAACAGATGCGGGAGGACAGTTACTTAAGATACCACACACATTCCTGAAACCTGTGCTTCATAAAACGTTGGCTTTCAAATCGAATTCTGTCCAATACTTTGATCAGCTTCGATGGAGCCGACAGGCACATGGCTTTCGGGCCTGAAGGTCACCAGTTCGAGTCCTTCCGATATTGGCTAGTTCGACTTTCAGCAAGTTGGCCACTATCACGGATCCCTCGCAAAAATACTGTATATTTTGTGCTCACTGAATGATTCACAGTGTGTGAGGCAAACGCTTTTATTTTTATAAGGTTTGAAATATACATCAAAATATATTGGTAGACTAGATTTTGCTGCAAACTTTATCGTATTATTGAATCTGTTTTGTCGAAGTTACATTTCTTTTGGTCGGCTGGGAAAAGTCAATCTCGATCAATCCATTATCGAACACTTCAGTGACTATAACCATCCATCCAAGCTATTGACCGTTTCCTTAAGGTAGGTGGAAAAACTTGAAACTGTCTACGAGGGCGGTAGCATAGTAACAGCTCAGCTTTCCACCTGACCACTCTGTATACACAAAGTTTTTGCTGATCGGCAATCTTTTTGGTTCTCCACTTATTTTTGTATTCTTACTGAAGGGCACAGTTTTCGGTTACCGATAGTTTTGTCAGGGATTACTCACATTTGATGATTGATTAGTAATCGATATACAAAGCTTATTTTACACAATTTGAGAAAAGGATCATCCAGTAGATCAAAGTTGGGAGATGATAAGTGAACCCAGAAATTTTGCGATGCATGTTGCGTGAATAAGAAACGCTTTAAGAAGAACAATTATGACGGCAACGAGAGGCGTAAATCAGCACTGAAATTGCTGAAGATATTGGAATATCCCAGTTGTCATATCTAGGTAAATAATCACAACCAAACAAACTTCTAAAAATCAAGGGGTAATCCGTGACTGCGGAAATTGGTGATCGTCGCTCAACTAGTGCTGGAGCGTTTGAAAACTAAAATTCAAGATCAGCGTTACAAAAAAATATCAGATCAAGAGGAATGATTGGAACAAGATATAAAATCACTTTTATAAAATGGACTGCTTCATTTTGACGATTAGAACAACTTCTATCTTTATCCCTACCACAATGTGTGGTGGAAATCGTTGCCCAAGGCTGATGCATGTTTAATGCACCTGCGTAAGTGCACTGTGATTGGCTGGTTAGATTGACAGTACGGGAGACTTTGCGCATCATCTTTATTTGAGACTGTTAGTGGGTAGCAGTACAAGCGAAAGCTCACCTAAAAATGATCGAGATAATAAGATTCAAGCGGTGTGCAATAAGCTGCTCAAGTATAAATCTGGAGAGGGATTTCAGGTTGCAAGGACTTCCTACAGATAAAACATTTTGTTAAAGCAGGCAAGCATAATTCACGTACATAAGCGCATTTCATTACATAGAAGTTACAAACGCAATGAGGCAGTTCGTAAATTCTCCGTAAAGGTCAATTATACTACGCAGTGCACAATTTGTGCAACGACGTCAACAAGCTTAGCAAAAAAAGCTCGCTTTGATATCGGCGTACGATTAACACCGACCAGCAAACAACAACTAACACAACAAGTCATCAATACTTCCGTTATTTTTCTAATTTCATGCTCACCAGGACCTGACTGAGTCATGACAAAAACTAGCAAAATCAATGAAATCATCATGCTGATCGATGAAATCGTTCGACACCTGGTAAAGTCCAAAGCAAAAGACAGAGCCGTGGAAAATAGCCTTCCTGAAACGACCAGTGGACACTTACGCTTTTGTCACTCGGTCGGTGACCGGAATTTGTCTGGTTTTGCTTCGGAACTCGTGTTTGTTCCTTCTGAAACCAATTAATAATCTAGTGAAAACAAGTAACAGTTTTATTAGAAGAATGTCTCAGAAAACCTGTTAGTACAATTTTCCTGCGCTAAGTCGGACAGTAAACTTGAATATATACTGAAAATGCGTTTGTATTTCCGAAAGCAAATAATAAAAGGTGAAGTTGAAAAGGATAAAAAAGAAATGCACGGAAGCAGCTGATGTCGTTATTGCACATGGCCATCTACTCCGAAGCGTTAGCTATGGTTGTTCCCGTTGTATTGGGATGCATGAGATAGTCCAGGTAAAGCAAATCGATCGATCTAACTGATTCTGATCCTAATGCCTGATAAAATTTCATCCCAAGTCACGTCTACGTGGATTCTGGGGTGGCTGGGAGGATGGGAAGCCTCACTCATACTTATCAGTCCGTGGTTGATCCGGTGGCTTGAAATACTGAATATACCCCGTCAGAAATTAAAGCACACTTACTCTAGGTGCACAAGTATAACAAAAACATCGATGCTTTTAAGCCCAACGTGTTTAGTTAATTATCTAGCACTGGATAATTTGCCTTCTGGGAAGAAACAGGATGCACAGTACTTAAAGCTGTAGACACTGGATCACACTGCATCAATGTACAAGCTTAGGTGATTGGAAACAAAACGGCGTCCTGTGTACGCTGAAGTGAACTGAAACGTTATTTTGGAACGCGGAAATCCAAAGGAATCTACCATAGGATAGTATAACAGTACGTAGTTTTCTGACAAAGATGTAGTATTATTGAATATCATTTCCGGTTAGAATACAGCATAACAATAAGATCATCCCGATTCTGACTCATTCATCCGGTATGCATCACCTTTTGGCACATTATGGCTAGTTTCTCAGGTTAATGACGCCACGGCATGTGTACGGGCTCTCGAAAACCCGTTATTTTTCATTTCAATTTGCAGCACAAAAATAAACAAGAAGAGCTGAGATGTGTCAGTTTATGCCGGAACGATATGAACGGAGAATTTCACGCAGCCAAGATGATTAAGTTGCCAGCCTCCGTTGCTAAGACAAAATTGTACTGTTTGAAATGATACACTTTTTATCACTAGCTACAAAAGTTGATGGGGGGAGTCAGAGTTTCCTTAATATTAAAGCGTTGTAGATCAAACTCATGTCAATAGCATTGGCTAAATGCACGTGTAATGCTCGTTGTAGAACGGCTTGCCGGTGAACATGATCCGAAGCTAATACCGCAAAAGATGATACTGGGGAGCATCACAAAACTATGAATATTTGCAATGACAGCTATGATCTCGTTTGTGAATGCAAGGCAAAAGTATTGCATTTCTGAAGCGGGACAGCGTCCGCTGAATGGCGGAGTGGCGAATTTACCTCTTTTGCGAGGAACTGAGTCTCGAATTAGTTGTATGCTTGCATTAAAAGATAGAGATTTAAACAGAAATGCGTTGACCAGCACTGCAAGGTCTCAATTCATGCTCCGCTTGCTGAAATTGGGTTAAATGAGGGTACGTGGCAAACTGCATATGCCTTTGCTGCGTACGTGCTACCTTCGAAGAGTTGACGGCATAATGATCATAGTTATTTGGGAATATTTTGCGCTGAAAAGATTCCTGTTGTTTTGGTTCTGATAGCTGAACTTGGCGTTTAGGTTGCAAACGTTTCATCACTAGTTGAGTTGAAATCGTCAGTGAAAACCAACAGCTTGAGTTTTGGCCATGACTTCGATTTACCGAAACAGCCACAAACAGACATGCACACAAATGTACGCATCATTCATTAAATGCCTGGCATACATAAGCTCGAGTATGTCCATAGTTGCTTATGATATAAATCGGTTTCGTCGACTGATAGCGTATTCCTCATTGGGCTCAGCCATCCAAAGTAGAGCATCCGTACCGATGGACAGACTTAGTCTAATGCGAACACGTTCACGCGCTTGAATTTACTCTGTAGCCGCTAGATCATATAATGGTTACGGTCGCCTCAAGCACGGTACCGCCTATTGATTGGGCAGGAAATCGTCCACTGTTTTATGCAATTCAAACATAAGTGAAACGCCAGCGGCCTTTTCGAAAATTGTCCTAAAATGCGGAAATATTATGCGGTCTTTTCGTCTCAATTCAGTTCTGATTTATTTTATTGCTTTCTGAATCAACCACGAAACTACTAGAACGATAGATTCAATTACAAGTGACAGATTTCTCTCAGTATGACCTCTGGGAGAAGACTGTAACCCAACTTGCACATCATTTAGGTTCTGGAGGCGTGTTTCATCAATTACTGAGAGGCCAAATTTTTTCAGAGGTAAAAAACGTTTGGTCGCGCATGGCTTTTTGGTTTATTTAATAGCTCTATCATCCTATCAAATCAGCGAAGTGTTTTCACTTCATTACGAATACATACATGCATACGACTTTCGGGAATGGAAATTTTGTCAGATTTTGGGCTGTCAATGTTGGCTTCACATTGTTAACTTCCACAGCCGACGAGGTTGACCGTGTTTCTGTGTTTATGGATGTGTTTAGATGCTTTGCAATTTATTTGTAGTGTGTGGGTCCTCCCAGTTTGTCCAAAACCACCGGTCACTTTTCATCGTATCCTGCCATTGGCAACTTATTTCATTAAGTCTCTTCAGAATGCATTCAAACAGCAGAACGTATTGATTTTGCTCCAGACAGTGCCTTCTAACTGCGAGGTCACGCGACCCAGTATTTACAGAGTTTCCTTGCTGAACTACATTCATCACCCCATTTTTCAAGTAGAAGTTTGATTCTTCTTGCGTATGTCCCAAGAAAACTCTTTCATTGCAAAATCTAGATTATCCAGTCGAAGTATTTGTTTCGGTCTGAAGCAATATTTTTGAAATTACATGCCCTACTAAGCCAAGACTGGCTGTTTTCCTTACCAGCTTAGCATGCAAGTCTCATTTATGGGAATCCAAACCAAATAGACAGCTGCTAAACTTGTTTCGTGGTTAAGCGCTTCGATTCTCTTCTTGTCTGGTCCACCTTTTCACAACTGATTTCCACCGAGGGCACTTAGTATCTCACGATGTGAGTGTCTAATGAAGCCATGAAGAAAAAACAATTAAACTGGATGGACTAATCAGTTAATAAACAAGTCATTTTGATGTCATGTTGCCCCATTGATTACGATTTTCCGAGCTATAAACGGAACAAAGCAAAGTCGAAATGTATCGAACATGCGCTGCTAGAGTTTTGTGAAAGTGCTCCTTAATATTTTAAACATCACGAACTGCTGGGGACTTCATAGTCCTATTAAAACTAATGGAAACCAACAGCCAGAGCAAATTATTGTGATCTTATTCTCATGCCTCAAGCGCGTTGAACAGTGAACAGGTTTTATTTCATATTCATCTTGCGGGATGCAACAATTTTCTGCAAGGAAACTCGTGACGAGCAAACACATGCGATTGCATGACTTTGACTTATAGATGAATATTTTCACACAAATCCGAATAGCTTTTGCTTGATTCTAACCAATCATACTAAGTCCAAACAAATCTGATGCTTTCAACTGTTTTAAGTTGAGGCAAGCACCCAGCATCTTTGAAGAATGGTAATTCCGTTTGCATCTTGCATTGGAAGCTGAAAACGTGAATAGATTTCCGGCTACTTATAAGTCTGGCGTGGCTCCCATTTAAACCAAGCACTAGTATAGAGCCTACTTCCGTGATAATGCAATAATATAATAGAGCACAGTGTCTTAAGAAACCAAATTTCTTGATCTAATCATGCAGCAAAATCGAACATTTTCTTACTACAGTTACTCATTCGAATTTGACATGAGAACGGCGGTTCGTCAAAATTCTGATTTCCCATCTGCCTGGTTCAGCACTTAATCACTAAATCTGTAGGCCAATAGTTTTCACCACATGAGTACAGTTGTATGGGTCATTCCAGGAAGCACCATGTACTCGAAAAACTTAGGAGGTTGTCTGGAGGAACCAAGTAAGCGACTAACTTTAGGAAATCTGTGCAGTCCTGAACCGCGGGAAAGTTTGGCATCAGCTTTCTTTTTAAATATATCCAGTGAAATTCAAGTGCAGTCTACTATTTTGTGGTGTGCTGTTACTTTAAGGTGACATGAAGAAACAATGACCAAAATAAACTATTCCATCAAACCCTCTGATTGCAATTCATCTTACTATCAGACATCGTGTCGATTTGCGCTTTGTGTAGTTGATGGTGCCGTCCAAGTAAATGGGATATTTCCTTTTGTATGTTGTCTTCTTTGTGGTAACTAAGCAGGATTTAGCTCAACTGCGAATTCTAAAAATCATCAACTTAAACAACAAGACTAGTGATACTTCGTTAGTCGGAACATTTGGTGTGATTTACGTAGAATTACACCGCTTACAAAAGAAAATACGTTCAGTCGAATGCATTACCATAATAATCGTGGCTAAATAGAGGAAATATTTTGCTATAATCTAACACTGCTTTTTCAGTGAAGACAGTTAGTACTCTCTTCTCAACTTCTACTTTTTCCCGTGAATTTATTTGGTTGTAGTACTCATTTGGTACACCATCTGTGAGTACAGCATTGATATGTAGGCTTGAGCCATCAAGGTTTTTACTTTCAAGTGGAAGAATCAGGAGGTTTCAGCGTTTTCTATCGTCAGCAATCTATTGTTTGGTCTGAGGTTGATGCTCAGTGAGCTCACCCACCTCAGTGATTTATCAATTTTGAATTGGTTCATAATGCAGGATCAATGCGCAAGTTACAGTGGAAAATCAATGACTGATAACGATATGGTCTCTGCCATACTAGCTAGCATGTCCGACATGGCTGACAGAGGTTGTGTCGTAATCTACTGAAATGTTCAGTTTTTGCAAGCACCTACCTGCCTCTCGACGGTGGGCACTTCCCACTCAAAGAGACCACATCAAACAATTTACTAAAAGTTAACGATACAAAGTTTACCGAGAATGAAAATCATGTGAGACAGTGTACTATTCTTCACACCAGAATGGACAACAAATGGGTGGGAACGGTCTATGTTCAGAAAAAGAGAGCAATACGACTATACAGAGGTTTACCACTTGGCATTTTTCAGTAACTGCACTTCCGCCGGAATTTAAAAATTTTTCCACATTCAAATTAGATGTCCTATCCATTAGTGTGAACCTCGCCTGTGCACAACCGAATAGCCCTAATCAGATCGAGGTAGTTGTAAAAGGGTGCACAAGGAATCATCTGAATTGTGATAAATGTCGTACCTAATACTCTGACAGAGGAAACCCCAATCTATTTCTAAGGCTGTAATCATATATTGTTCACTGAATTGGAGCAGACTCCAGCTGTGTAGCATTGCAACGGTCCGCGGTGATTAAAGTGATGTTGATAGGACGACAAACCTTCGGTAGATAGGTGAGGGATCATGGTTTTGTTTTGCTCGCGCACATATGGGTGCAATGCCAAACAAAATTTACTATTAACCTAGTGAAATCGCAATACATAAGCTAGTGGTCAAACTAAGCGTCTCATCAACTGACTGTCTTTCAGTGCACACCAGATCATACACGTCGTCCTCAAGTACTGGCGACGAATGGGATACCGTGATTAAAAACTCAGTGAGTGTGTCCTCAAGCGTGCATGGGTTGCAATCAGGAGGAAAATTCACCGTGGTTTTGATTGTCAAGTACTCACGCAATTATTGGATTGCTAAGCCACAGTCGGACTATGTAATATCACATCAACTATCGGCAAAGGGAACTACTGATTCAACATTTGATCTTTAGTGAATGATATAGCGGATAGGAACCGAAATGAATTAGAATTAGGATTTTGTTGATTCCTCAGTAGACCGAGGAGGATAAGTTGAATTATATGGGTATTGAATATTGAGTTCCGTGAAAAAAAGTATGATCGGGAATTCAAGAAACACTTGTAAATACTAACACGACAAAAGCTGCAGTCAGGAAGAGAAAAGAGACGGAAAATTACCTAAAAAACGGAAAACGTTTTACTCAGTATCAATACTCCAGTGAAATGACCGTTTCGATAAGAATAATAAAAGGGCAGTCTACTGACTTAGAATTCTCGGCAATCCGACCGTTGGTTCACTGTTCAACACTTTCATCACTTTTTTCACTGCAATTGCAGAAGATTTAGTGGGTACAGCTGGCAAGCTGGATGTGAACGAATCCATTTTCTCGCTCACAAAGCGATTTCTTATTCCATTTGAGTATGCGCTTTGTGACTTATCCCAGATAATGTCTCCTCCGTTCCATCCATCTGTTTTGTATTTCAGAAGTGAAAAATGGTTGTTATTCGAAATATCATTGAAAGAATTGTATGACCCAAGTGACATTTTTGTGCGGTTGATCAGGTCATGGTAAGGTGCCTTGCTGGTAGCATCGTCTATTGTGAATGAAAGTATATCATATCCAGAGGAATAATTCATTTCTTTCACAGGGTAACCGGCAGGAGGTTTTACAAGTGAAAATCTAGGAATCCGAGTCGAATATTTTCGAGTATAATAATTTGTTGGATCTGAAGAATCGGTATGAGAAACAAATGACGAATGAGTTGGTTTCGAAACAACAAAGCCTGTCATCGGCATTGTTTGATTCAGACATACTTGATTGACTTTGGTTTGTTGCATCGGTTTTGGTAAAGATGTTTTGATCAAAGGAGGAATTTGGTTCACTCGAGTTCCTTGGTCTTTCCGATGAAGTATTGGTAAATAGCTCAACCTATATGTGGTTCTGTTATCCATTCGGACAGCTGGAGGCGAGAAACTGCGAACGGGTTTGAATGATTGTACTGCCACTGGATCATGTCCCGGGAAATGAGTCCTATACATTGATTCACCAAGAAAGGGGTCCGTAGAGGGAATAAGGTTTATTTTCGGTGTGAATTTATCAGTCTTTAGCCCTATCTTATTAGGAAAGTCCAAAGTATAACTGGAGACGTTCGTGTACCTACCTTCTGGTACATGGATCTGCTGCTTGGGGATGAACGGTTGGACACGGTCACCGACCAGTGGTGCGTAATCTGTATTATACGTGGTCAGTGAACTTATTTCGTCTTCTAGACGCCGATAAGCCATTCGAGGTCTGAATGACATGGATTGCACAAGCGGTGGTGCCTGAAAATCTACTCGATAGCTTGTAATATCCGAAATGGGTTCCTTCGGCGTTTGATATTCAGGTTTTGGGGCAAAACTTTCATTTGGAACACAGGAAATAGGTCTGAAGGTTGTCTGATACACAGTTTTTGACTCCGTCGTTTGTTCTGCCGGACTGTATATGTATCCAGCTCTCCAGCTATGAAATGGAACAAGATCGGGCTTGGCGAGCCTTTCACGGTATGAGCTTGTTCCTGCACTGACATTAGCAAGAGGGGTTGGTTGACAAGTTGGTGAATGCTGATTCTCCTTTGGAATATAATTTCTCGGGGGATAATCTATCGTGTGCGAAATGAATTGTTCCATAGGCTCAGAAGGCTGCAAAAAACTTTGGTTTGGTCTTAAACTTTCAGAGTCTTGCGCAACATGTGGAGAAAAGTCCAGCTGATAAGATGTGTTCGTTTCCATCGCCCCCGTTGGTGGTATGTACGAATTTTTGGGACGACAAGGCTCAGTGCGCTCTAAGGGAAGTGGAATAAAATCTCTTCTGTAGCTAGAACAAGATCGAACGTTTTGTGTTGAAAGGGAAATTGAGGGCATATGTCTGATGGGGGGTTCTCTTCTGGTAACAGCCCTAGGTGGATAATCTTCTTTGTAAGTAGTCACAAGCATAGTTCCACCCGTTGGCCATTGGAACTGATCATTTGGACGAATCGGTTTTTCTGGACCATCGAAACTGCGCTGATAGATGTCTAAATAATCGTCAACTTCCATCGGCTTCTCCTCAAGTTTTCGTGACTGCCCAGTTGATATCAGGCTTTCTTTATTACAAGCTTGCTTTTCGCATTCCTTACTAGGAGAAATCGTATAACCAGTTACATGAACTTCCAAAGAACTGTCCATCTCAGTTTGCGAAATTCTGCGTCCTTGTGATTTCTTCACTTCTGCGCTGTCTGGAGGATCAAGTGACCATGATTGGGGTTCCTCCTGCAGGACAGCATAAGAGCACGTTTCATTTGCAGAAGCATTTGGATCACTGTTAGCTTCCATGTTCTCTGTTATCCCTGGATATTTGTCAGCGTTTGAGATTTCCGCTACCGCGTCATCGTCCAGACCTTCGTCAGCCTCAGCAGATTTGTAAGCCGGTGGTTGATCAGAAACCTCCTCGGGAGCTTCTTCCTTCAGGTTTTCGCCTGAATCTGCAATTTCTGAATCACTCATTCTTTGTCTGATCAACTGATCTCCGTCAATTTGAGAAAGGTTGGGCCAGCTGTTTTAAATCCCAGCTAAAATAACAAAATAACAGACTTAGAAAAGAGCGTAACGCGGCCGATTGTGCGAGATAAGTTTCACTGAAGAAAAGAAGATTTGGCAAGCCAGTATGGAAGTGTTCCCAAGGACCACTTCATGGTCGCGATCTAATAAACCAATCGGGACTAAGAAGGCATAGCTTTGGAAAATGGGACCACATTCGCGGACGACCTCAAGACATGTCATAATTCGCTGACTTTGGGAATAACGCAATCAGTTTCAGCTACTGCAAAGTCGCGACTAAAAGTTTTTCAAGTATAACGGAAATCTGCAGAATGCGTTCAGAAACATTTCAACCCAATAGGTTCCTATGAAAATTCTTCATTTTGTATTTCACTACCGACGTTTTTTCTTTCTGACCGTTGGTTTAAGAGTGGATCCTGTTGATCAGTCGTGCATGTGAAATCGCTTTTTATTAGGGACAAGCCGCTCAAACGAATTGAAGGTAAATCCATTTTTTCAGACGCTTAACTCCCGTGATTTGCTAAACAGTTTTTCCAGAAAACAGATGGCAACCTCATTCCTAAGTGTTCCTTTCTAATTGTGTTAAGTGAGAATGCTCATGGCAACTAATTTTACAAGAATATGTCCACAAAATATCCGACAACCGCATGCAGAACTTTCACGAAGTGTAGGACAATAGCTGATATCGAATGGGATCAAAAATGAGTGTATTAACAGCTGTTTCGAATACTATGCAAAATGGTAAACATATCAGACCTATTCATCCGTTTATCCTGAAGTGTCCGTAATTTTTTAGGGTTCAACATTACAAAAGTGAGTCATAAAAACCTGAGTGTTCACTGGGTATTCGTCTCTCACACTGCAGTAACTCACATCTCAGCAGAATTCAGCAACAATATTACTCGGTTGTCCCGATTAACTATTTTGTTCCATAATGTTCTTCAAGGTCCTGCTAGTGTACATTGTCGGACACAACAAAAAGAGACATGAGATGAACGTTTTCCAAATTTTAGGGCAGAGATTAGGAGACAAGGAAAGTTGTTCCGCCGGTTCATCATAAGTGACAAGATAGTAACCTGTTAAGAAGTTGTAAAAATTAAATAGAAGGTCCCCAACAGTGTGCAGGTAAGTGGGTGCTACCTGTATTGGCATAGCAGCAGGAAAAGTCTGTGCAGCGTAAAACACGGGATGAAAGGTTACGGGAGTTGAACGATATAACAACAAAGCACAGAGGAGAACTTGTGTAACCTAGGCTATGTTCTGGATGACATTTAGGCAGATTACCTTCATCGACTTATTTCTTTGTTATCGTATTGCGTATATCCTTAAGCTCACTGATCACACATTACGGGCTTGATGCTGTAGGAAGTGTCTTAATGTTTTGGACCACCTGTTGCTGAGGAAATTGGCGAATCAATTCAAAGCTTGAATTGATGGCTTCGTCTCACAGTAGGTAATACTTCATTCACTCTCTCGAAGAACCAAACTGAAAGCCATTTGAGTGGGTTTACAAAAACACTTATTCACAAAACCAAATATGAATAATTCTGTGAAAATGAATAATCTTCGTGATCTGCTTCACTGGACTTATTCCCCAAGAAAAAATTCCGAATAAGAACGTTGCCAAAGCAAACTTGATTTCGAAATTCCTACGTTCAGGCTACTCACGCCATTTTGACCGGTTTACGAAATCTATGACCTGATCATGCCGCTCAGATATCACACACACAATTATGAATAGCTGTTAGGCTGTATCAGTATATCTGGGGTTATGTGATCATCGGGTGATGAGGCAAGAAAAGGGGAAAAGTTAAAGTTTGGTCGTAGACTTGGACTCGGTGCTGATTCACGAGATTTATCAACCAAACACAATTATTCCCTCTGCTGGATAGATCCAAACAACCAGTGATTTAAATTACCAATACCGAATAAAGTGATGAACACGTTATAATGTTACATATTCTGGACTAGATTTCACACGATAGACTATTCTTCGCTAAACAGATTATTTTTCATGATGCTGTGTTGTAATGATGTTCAGTGCATGTTTGTAACTCTTTAATTATAAACAGCTAGACGATATTTTATACAGGGCAAAAGTTTCACCGTTATGTGTCACCGATGGCGTGGAAAGAGGTCACAGGAGCTGGTATTTCCAGGGCACTTTAAAATGTGGTTTATCCCATTCCTCCGTAATGACTATTTTCTTATTTTGCCACGATTCTGATTGTATTTAACCTGTACACAGGTGGTTATTTTAGTCAGCAATATGTAGGTGGATAAACGAATATTCCCGGAAGCACGCGACTCGGTATTGCCGCTCATAGGCTGTATGAATCTGTACTACTCTGTTAATTCATCTTCGGATTTGAACACTCCAAACGCAAATATGTTCTGCATTACAATAGAACAATGCTTTTGGCTAACATCGTATTTGGAATTATCTGAGCAAATTTAACAAGCAGATTTTAATGAAAATGTCAGAAATCCTCCTGTCGGCGAGGACTCTGATGCGCCAAGTATTTCATTAAGTTAACACATGATAGACGCTTTTGGTGCTCGATACATTCTGAAAGTAATCTGACCTAAATACACCCAACAGTCTTTGAGGCCCACGAACTATTCAGCTAGTATAAGAGGGAAAAATGAAAATTCTAACTAGATTTTTTACCTCCAGTGGTGGACAAACCGACGGTTTTTCTCTATCATGCCAAATATTCAAATCAGATAATTTGCACTCGAACTATGCCAATCATCCAAATGAACATGCACTCAGTGATCGAGTAGAGCACAGTCAACAGTGAGAAGAATAGCATAGATAAAAATGATTCAAATTTACTGCGAGTTGCCCACATATATCAAGTACAACAAGTTTTCTAAATAATTTAGTCATTTACACAGCTTGAATTGTTCACCTAAACATCTTTTTCTCTCTTGAGTTCAGAAGGCTGATTGTTGTGGAAACCTTGCACCACTTTAATGAATTAGTTGAGTTAGAGATAGTAACTTGACGGAACATTATTTGAAGTAAATCGGCGGAAGTATTTGTGATCTGTTTGGTTGATCGGATCCGACGATTGAAACAATTCGCGTCCAACTTTTATTGATCAGGCGTACGAAGAAACGCACTTGAAACTGAGCTCACTCGCCACCGCGTGATTACTAATCGAAAAGTACGAACGTGATCGCGTGATTCGATGTTCGAACCAAAAGGGACTAGCACAAATCAACGTAATACAACTATCTTGGGTAAGATAGATGATGCCCATATGAAGTCAGGTTTTTGGACTCAGTTCTCCCCACTGAAAACTATCAAGCCCAGCAACCGGTGAAAGTTCTTTGGGTGCTTTTGGGGAAATGTGGCCGATTACAAAACAGATAATTGGTCTAGGTGGCTCAACTGAATCTGACAACAAACCTCGTGTTGGAAACACTTGTGTGGTAAATGAAAGCCATGTTTGTTTGTGGTAATTACACATTACTATGGGATGTGCAATGGTAATGTTGGGCGTTTCTTTACAAATTCCTGAAGCATACTCGTACAAGCAAACCCAGAATTTTCGATGTTTGTAGTGTTCTTTTGGGACAGAGTTCTTTCAAAACAATGGATTTTTAAACATATAAAGATATTTCCGACTGTAAAATTACTCATCTACCAAAAGAGTCAGAAGTAATCAATCGGTCTCAGATATTAAACAACTAGGACGAAGTACTAAGTGACTAATCTCAAGCAGGTTTATCTATCCTGGCTGCAGTCAATCGCTAAGCGTTTATAGAAAAATTCACCAATGCATTCAGTTTTCAATAAATGATTCACTTCTCGCTAATGAAGTTTGCAATTTCAAAACCGTGATCAGGCATGAGTCACTAATAGGCATGCAACGAAACGGCTTTCGGTACGGCTGCAATGATAGGAACTGATTTCAATTTTGTGGTGTGATTTTATTGCTCATCAGCTGTTCGATGTTGATCAGTATTAAGTGATGGCTTAAAAGCGGAAATCTCTATTTTGTAATGGTTTCTTAGAACAAAACTAGTGTACTGAAAATTTTTGCACATATCAAAGTAGCCACGGAAGTTGCAGCTGCAACAAGCAGCCCTATTCAGCGCGTAAACCCATTCACCAATGAAGTCAGCTTGGTTGATGAAACGTTTGCAAATTGTGCGCCAACCTCAGTCATGACAACGATTTGTAAGTTGTGAGACCAACCCATATCAAGCAACCGACAAATGAACCTAAAGTGAGAAATCATACGATTATATTTAACGACTGACAGCACTAGTATGGTTTCCAATATAGGCCAGGATGATTATGTTAAGGGCGGGATTTTTACCAGTGCGAATTGTTTCGAATGACTCAATTGGATTAAAACCAAATATTCCAGAAGAAATGACTATTCGATGACAGGCAAAATAACGAGTTTGTTACCATTGGAAAGTGCTTATTTCTTTACTGAAAATAAACTCCGTCCTAAATGGATATTCACAGAGCCGAAACGCAATGCATCAGTTGGCTTCACATGACAAATAAGGAGTAGTGAAATGAAGACTATTATCGCCTCATGTTAAACTAAAACTCAGGTACAAGTTGAGTTTCAGGCACAATGTAAACTGGATAGCAGATCCAGTGGGCCCTCATGAATCTCGGGATATGGTCTTTTCGTCAACCCATCTGAAGCCTACAGCTTTTGTCCAAACATCGTGCTCCTAAAAGCACACATGAAAATTGGGCCTCGCTGCTGGTCATTTCCGACCAATTCCAAGCCCGAAGACATGTAAATTTTGCTGACGTTGAAGCCATAAAAGGTTTCGCTACTGAAAGATTTTATGATTCATTAGTCTACATGAACAAAGATAAACAGTAACGATTCCAATGAAAAACGCGCCTTGAAAAGTCAGATGCCGCCACCAGATCTCTAATCTGCAGGAGTTTGCTGGGATGACGTCTAGATTAATCAACTCAGTACAGGAGGAAAAGAAACCATTAAAGATCGACTGGAATATAATGCGTTGAACAAGAATAAGGAGCAGGAAATATTCCGGATACAAGCAAGCCACTTCAACGCTAAGCCAAATTTATCTATTGAATCTAACTATTCCTTGGTGGGCTGTTGCGGACGTCAACCCGAGAGTCTTACTGCACCCACATCAGCCAGTTCAGTGGTTAAAGTTTTTAAACGTTTTCCCATGTTATCGACGGGTCGCCTCGAACCACCTTCCAACCAACCCCTGCCTCAGAGAACAGCGTAAAACGAAGTCCACGTGCGGGCATATTCGAAGCAAGACTCAAGCATCTTCAATTATTTTGACAAACAGCCTGTCATGAAGACCAAAAGTTATCTGACTAATTCTCCTATTAAATTTTATTATTGACTTAGCAAGGATAGAAACCGTGCTGTGGACGTCCCACGGACTTACGCGTTGCATTGTATGCTGCATCCAGCAGGACAGACCTGCGACCGACCAGCAATCAGAGACTAGCTGAAGACAAGGTTATCCATTGTTTCTAATGTTTGAATGGTATGGGATTCTGGATGGAATTCACGACTTAGTACAGGGCTTCTTTGATTTGCTCGCAGTGTTTGTTCGAGTTGGCGACATTTCATTGTGGCGACAACCTCATTGAAAGCACTTGGATTGCGTGCTAGTACAACCACGGACTAGACGCAGACTAAAGCGAACACGATCTGTGTCCATGATGGTGTGTTGGAATGGTCGACAGTATTTGCCTGGTCCGCGCTACCGATAACCGACGGCATTACGATCAAAGTGAGTCCAAATTTGTGAAGGCAAGGCGGACACCAAGTGAGCTGATGCCGTTCTTTATGGCAAGAACTGATGTTCACTAGAAACAGTTTATCTTCAGAACAGACTTGAATGGGATTATCTCCACTGTCGATACGATCGGCAGAGAGAAATTCGGCTTCTGGTGTGCCGGCATGTATCCACTAAGCTACCAAGTTGGCCGCT
Source organism: Fasciolopsis buskii (assembly GCA_008360955.1). Lineage (NCBI taxonomy): Eukaryota > Metazoa > Platyhelminthes > Trematoda > Plagiorchiida > Fasciolidae > Fasciolopsis > Fasciolopsis buskii. Next base: position 36,249 of record LUCM01005956.1, read on the forward strand.
GAAATCACCATCAACGATCATAGGTTACGTTGGATGCGATTGTTTGATTATTCGAGATAATTCCCAATAGAACTTGTGTCTGACATCAAGAAGCTGTTGTTGGTGACCGCATAAAGCATTAAATAACGCTCCAGTCGACTGCTACCGAAAACTACAGAACTGCTGAAGCAAACTGTATGCCAAAGACTGTTGGCTAAGAACCAGACCAACGGTGTTCACTTAGATCGCACGTTCAGAGTTATCTCCAGGCCACCCTTACCACGAGGACTTGAAGTCGGATTACTGGAAGCACAATGAGTGACCCGATGGAATGAGGCTATATCTGATCTACGAGAAGTTGTTATGGAAGTGTGTTCCTGTATGCAGCAGACATATTTTGGAATTTTGGGGAGTTCTGTCTTGGACAGCATGATACCTTATCTGGCTGAGCGTGTGGACATTGGGTGTAGCCGAGTGAAGTAAGGACTGAGGCTTAAATAATTTAATTAAACTATTTCTGATCAGCCCATTAGTACTTCCTTCAGGCAGTTCACCGAATAGCAAAGTTTCGTGGCATCGTGCATTGTCCCCATATCTGAGATTGGAAATTCGAGGGATTCCACAGAGAAAGACTATTAGAAATATTCGGAGATCAATAATTTGTAGTTTTTCACGCTGTGGAAGCGAGTTTTCTTTTAAAACCGCAACCGGAGCATTTGACTCAAATGTCGCACGCGTCAGGTAGCGGGGATTTATCCAGCGCGGAAGCTTTAAGCAAGTGTATGCTTATCACTGTTCACCGTGCACGAATTAATGGGTAGCACAGTCTTGATTACCTTGCGCCACGATCGAAGGAGTATGGAATTTATTACGGATATACGATAAATGACAATTCCTTGCTGCACGCTGTTACGTAATTCAGCCGATGAAGACAAGGACGACTAGGGTATTAACAAGAACGTGTCTGCAAGGTGGCTGGGAGTCGCTGAGTAGAAGCCCATTCGCTTGAATTAATTATCCTCCTACTCGCTTCCTCGACTGAATAGCCAGCTCCAATCAAGCCCCGCTTGCAGGATCTACAGGATACTTTGTAGTCGACTTCCTAGGTGCGACTAGACCATTAGGTCTGAATAAGCTCTCCTGTTATGTTAACTGTTCATTGAAGTAGGCATGCTGTTGCACGAAGTTCAGGCGCAACCTCAGAGTGATATGTAATGTGATCAGTCAGCCGTCACTAACCTCGCTCCCCAGTGAGGTGAATTTCGCGATTTAAAATTCTTCTACCCTTTCATACCACTTTAGACCCAGGTTGATAATTTCTCGCTAAATTTCAGGAGGCGCTTTTTTCCACCTCGAAAAGAGCCACAGGTTATTGACACTGAACAGAATTTCAATGAAACCCACAGGGCTGATTTTGTTTAGGTCAATAGCATTTAGATCTACAAGTGATTACATTATAACCTAGTTTGACAGGTATATGAATGATTAAGGTTAAATTTCTAAACCACGGGCATTTGATGTTGAGTAACTGTGGAATAAATGCAGTTCAGTACTAACAGAGATAAGGAGGACACTTTTCTTCGAAATCTTAACGTGATGAGTGACTCCAGTGAAAATAAAGGTGTTAGCTTAAAAATGCAAAATTTTAATGTGACCAAGGAAGTGTTTCAGGGGTAGTCAAGCATAGACAGATTCAGTGATAATAGTCGTTGCTCTGCACCCTGGGTTTTTGTATTGCTTTCACTCATTAATCTTACTTTACTTGCAGATGCCTTCGAATTACACCGAAACGGTAGGAACTCGATAGCTCGTGAGATACCATTATCACGCTGTGTTTGTCCAACACATTGTTCCATACAGTTCGTCTTCATTTGTTGAGCAGCTATGTCGGCGGCGGGAGGCCCGTAATTTGTTTACTGAGTGCGAAGATCATATTTCCTGCATTACCATTACTAGCCCACTTCGATCTCCGCTAGGCTCTTTACCTGTGCTTGTCCGTTGCACAGACCACGATTCTGGATACCTCATCCTATTGCCCACAAGTAATTCTGTTACCCTTGACTACAGGCTTCCTCTTACACATTGACATCATTTTCAAGGACAAAATTTCCATGACAACATTGTGCAGTTAAGAATTAAGTTGATTATTGCGGTGATAGAGCAAATGATAGCGGAGTCTGAAAAATAAGTTATTTACATGGCAACTTAACGAAATGCTCTTCAAGTCAGATTTGCATTAATAATTGCTAAGTGGAACGATTTCCTAAAATTACGCACTTGGCTATCCAAGTCGATATTTGTATTCCTTTCGCAGTATGAATAATGAGAACGTAAAAGGTCTGAATAAAATATCAGTAAATGGTTTGTAGATGATGGCGCTCAATACCTCAGTCAGCTGCAGAATGCAGTCTTAGAATGCAAGTTATTGACCCAAATGAGCTGAATAGTAAACGCATAACAAACACAGTCGAATTCTGTTACCCGTCATAAAGGTGAACAGCATGGTGAGTTATTCTTAAATGCACCCATATTTGGAATGCACCACGGCTAACCTATGGAAGTTCACAAACTAATGATACTAGTAATAATAATAGCAATAATGATAATAATACTGGACTGCCGTTAAATCATCTCACTCCATATTGTCGCTGAATGCACATTGTGTTCAGAAAAACCAGGCTAAGGCCGGCATTGGTTTCAAGTTCGTGGCTGATTAGGATGGCCTTGATTAATTATGATTTGTACATGAAAGTGCTTTCTTATCTGGGAACGTTGACTATTCATTAGCTGCATTGTTATTTTTTGCTTAACATCCCAATTATGAGATCCGGCCCAAGGTGAAAATCTTCGCCCTATCCTGTCAACTCGCACGTCGGAGTACGATTGTAAATCTGCCACGCGGGTATAGTTGTTCTGTTATTTTTTTATTTTTTATGTTTTACTTTATTAATGGGGTGGCTGCAAAACGAGGGAAGTTAATTGGTGGCGGGAGGATTCGAATCCACCACCTTCACGTTGAAACGCGACGACTTAGACAGCTTGACCAACGCCAGTCATGTTAGAGACAAAAATGTATCCCAACTAGGATGGATGAATGGACATGTATTACATTTACTTTAATTCATTTTCAGCCCTCAGAATGAGCAACCAAAACGGCAAGAGTTTGAAAAAAATTATTACTGTGCGTGAACCGTGAAAGCGCTTAAAAACAAAATCTTGCTATGGCAGTAGCCGAACCGTTGACGGTGTGTCACCAGCCTTGGTTGCATTGTTTAAGTGAGCAATAAAAATTAACGTTTTTTATTATTCGAAATTCGTTGTATTTCTATGGAGATCAGACCATCGCTGTAAGTCGATTGCTGAGAAGGGATGTGACCGCGCTACAATTCTGTGTCATCCAAAATTCGTTGTATTCTTGTGGGATATTTGGTTCCATTGTGATCTCCGTTTGCCGCTAAAATCGATCGGAATTATTCATGTTCAAAAATCATATTATTTCTCAATATGGAATGGGATCAGGAATCGCTGCACCCCGAAGATCTTATTCATACAAAAGGGCAATCGTGCTGGTTGACACCCTTCCGGCCAAGTCGTATATTCTGGCATTCTTCAGTACCAGCATCCGCACTCTGTTTATGGAAATCACTGATCCATGTTCACACGTGTGTCTTCTGCATACAAGAATCGTGGCTGAAACCGGATATTGCTGATTCGCTCATGTCAATAGACAGCTTCAGAATCCATCGGCAGGACAGAGTTTCGAACAAGAAGAAGATTGGAGGCCGTGTTGCAACATGCGTAAACTCCTTTTGGTCTGGCGAGTCCAAAGTTACTTATACGTACTCACTAAATGGAAAAGAATTTCTCGAAGTTCAGTTTCATCCTAGGTTTTCTCGCCAGAACAATACAGTCACAACAAACTTATACATTACCGCTTTTAGCTAGCAACACAACATAAATAATTGTCCTTGATTTTTCTAGCATTTACTATTTCTGTTCTTGAAAGTAATCTGCATATTATTACAAGCGATTTCAATCATATATCTGACCTACCACCGACTGTGTTTGGTTTGACTGACCATCTGCGTTCCTCCCCTCAGAACGAACTCCATTTTAGATAGAGTTATTACCATTCACCCGAAACTGCATGCTTTCGTCTGAATTAGTGATCACTAACTACTTCTGTTAGAGCCCAAGATATACCATCGCTCAGTCTTCCACTCCTTCATGCAAACAAGGCCGCCTCTATAAATTTTCACACAACAATCTTACTCTTCTTCAAAAATCGCTTTCACTCGCATTTGCCTGTTTCTCTCTTGAACCCCTGCTCAATCACAATGTCAGAATTTCACGCAAACTTTGATGTCTGCTGTCCCTTAGAAACACTACTCGTCTAAAATGGCCATATCTCTACCCAGGAACTGAAATCTCTAGGAAGACGTAAGGAGCACTTCTACAAATCTCGTAATAAGTCAAGCGTGCAGTATATTTCCAACTTGATAAGAGCTGAAATCAAACGCACCGGAACGACATTCGCCAGCCAACTCATGGGTAGTATCAACAACGGATTTCTGTGGCAAGACATTCCACTGTTGTGTGGAAAGAAAAAGAGATATGTGAATTGTTCTGCGGATATTGACAGCATAAATCAAGCTTCACCCATCCTTCCACATATACTCCAGCCATATTTGGACAGGTTGGTGATATGACGATTAGAAGTTTTTCCAGGGAACATTTGTTCGACCTTCTCAGCACCACTAAAATTACCGCAAGGGTCAGTCCAGACAGTTTGGCCCCAAATATTATTTTAGCCCTGACAGATGCATTCACTTCTCAGATTAAAACATCATTAAGCTCTTCTTCTACCGCTGACTGCTGGAGGCCTGCCACTATTATTCCCATCCCAAAATTTAGCAGTTCTACTGATTTAGCAAAATGTTTTTGCCCCATCGCCTTAACATCATCTGGTCTCAAACTGACATGGCTTGCTGTGCTCAGGCGCCTGCGTTCTTTCATCCGTCCTCCTACTGACCCATTTCAGTTGGCTTGTATATCTAACAGGTCTCTTTTTTGACACTTGTAAATCTTTAGACGCATCGACGAAATCTGTAAGCTACGCTTTCATGAACCTTTCTTCACCAGTCGATTCCAACCCACAGTCTATTCCACTTCACCAACGGGAATATTTGGTTGTCCCAGGCGTTTATTAGCATAGTTGTCACAATACTTTACCAACCGAACCCAGTGCAGACGAATGAACGGAAAACCTTCAAAACCGTTGCTTAACAACTCAGAAGTGCTTCAGGGTGCTGTCCTTCCACTGTTTATTTTCTCTACTTACTTCAGCGACTTGTCAACTAGCTTTCCTTGTCATCTGATGATATTACCCTCTCCCGAGCCGTTTCGAACAAGGACGATTTTCAAAGTTTTTCAACAACTTATCTTCTATCTAGGATTTCTCTGAACAAGCCGGTTTGAATCTCAACATATCTAAATGTTTTGATTGTCTGTTCTCTCTGTCGGTCAGTCCACCAATCTAAATCTTCTTTCATCAACTCAGAAGCGCTTACCTTGGTTGATTCTGTGAAATATTCAGGAGCTAATGTTGATGAAAATCTGAAGTGTACGTCTCACATTTCTACCTGTGTAAAGAATCTCCGACGGTTGTCATTTTAAATCAGGAAGCTTCAGCACTACAAGGAGAACCAAAGCCTCATTTCCCGATTTATATACGAATGTGTTTTTCAATCCTTTTTTACTGTTTGCTAATAATTTTTCAGGTTTACTCAAAAAAATTTTAATATCCTTCGCCGGGGGCCATCAATTATTAGCGGTGTGGTTTTCGTACCATTAACCGAATTGTCCTTTAATCTGTATGATAAGCACTTGGCAGCATGTGAGAAATGTGCTCACAAAATTCCTTCAGATCCCACGCATCCTCTGCACAGCCATCTTTCAAAGCGCCGCTGTCAAATTTCATCACGATCCAATTACGTTCCATGCCCTCTAGAATCAGTATCTATAGGATTTCCACTGTGATATACTTAGCACACATTTTGACAAACCGCAATCAGGTTTCAGTCGAATTCCTGAGAAGCCTATTATAATGTGCTCCAATTTTTGTGGACGATTTTTTATGATATTTGCCAGGTGATAAGTATAAATGTCTCCCTCAAGTTTTTGATTGAAATGTGATATTATTTTTTGTACGCAGAAGTGTGTACGATGTAATACAATGATAGAATTTTGGTGCAACGACAGCCTGCTTGTTGGTCTGTTGTATTGACTAAGTAAGCCGCATTGCAACAAGGAATCGAATGTTCCAAAATCACTTTACCTACATGCTGTCTATGTAAGCGCAGCCTCAAAGGTGATCTTTAAATCTGTCACCTTAAATCGTGGTAGTCAGTAATCAGTTCCATAAATCCGTTTGTCAAAATATATGATCGAAAATGGTTTAAAGCCATGCCGAGGCTGACAGTCTAATCTTATTTGCGAACTACATGCAGATAGATTATTCAGAATTAAGAAAACACAAGTTGGCGAACAAGCTCGTTTTCAGTGATTCGTACTCATGCCATTACATCACTATATATATCTTGACAAAATATTTTCACTATAGGAAGGATTGGATTAGTCATTTACAAATATGGGTGGGGAAGGGATTTGTGGTGTTAATTGTTTTGTTGTCTAGGGTTTGTATTGGGACGGGGGGTGGGCCAAGGGAGTTGAAGCGCAACCACAAATTGTTTTTGAGAACAAAGTGGAGGACTGTGAAGACGGATTGCGACAGCTTCCG
>LUCM01005956.1:43897-56315 GCA_008360955.1 Fasciolopsis buskii
CGGAAGCTGTCGCAATCCGTCTTCACAGTCCTCCACTTTGTTCTCAAAAACAATTTGTGGTTGCGCTTCAACTCCCTTGGCCCACCCCCCGTCCCAATACAAACCCTAGACAACAAAACAATTAACACCACAAATCCCTTCCCCACCCATATTTGTAAATGACTAATCCAATCCTTCCTATAGTGAAAATATTTTGTCAAGATATATATAGTGATGTAATGGCATGAGTACGAATCACTGAAAACGAGCTTGTTCGCCAACTTGTGTTTTCTCAATGTGCTCAGTGGTAATTTTCAAGTAATATTCAGAATTACTCAACAGGTCATCCCTGAAGTTCAACTAATTCCCCCGTTAAATGGTAGAGATCGAGCTGAGCGTTGCAGAATGACCAGGAGTGATTAACCAATGACTGATGTTGTGCATTAGTCCGAGAATAGTGAGATGAAATGCCGAAAGCGGCCGGTAATTTCTAAGTCGATAAGCTCTGAATAGTCGCTGCGTGATACGGGCTCATTTAATATAACAGTTTTGTTCTGCACTCTGCTCCGAGAAACTAACCACTGGTTAGACGGAAAAACAGCAAAACAATGATTTTAATATTCTGAATCCCAGTTTTATCACAATAAATATCTGAAATCAATAATTATAACACTAAATGCTTGAAATACAATCCTGTTTTCACACTTCCATTGGATAGGTCTTTTTAAATGCCACCCATCAATTTTTGTCCTCAGTAGTGTGTTTTGCATGCGGATGAGTGAACACAATTTCCCCCGAAGCACACGGCCGGTTTCTCGGTTATTGTCTTCCATCAATATCATTAGTGACTAGCAAACGGATAGGTGCAACAACACCGGGAGAAGTTCAAAAAACCGTCGCGAGCATTCCCGGTAGCATAATGGCTAAGACGATCGCTTCACCATCGTTCTTCCAGCTCTCGCGTCCCCAGTTTATACGCGGTGGATACGCACTGCTGACGAATCCTAACAAAGGTATAACAGCTGTACAGAACTAGAGCTGTTTCTTAAATGAGTTGAGGATTGATATTACATGATGAGCAAAATCTTAACTTGGAAAAGTGTAAAAAGGCTACTGTGTTTGTAACCATTCATAAATGAATCAACTGGGGATCCGTGGAAAATTCAGCCACAGAATTATCCAAATAACCGAGGATCAAGGAAATGCATGCCCGAAAAGTGAAAAGTTTGCCCGTGGCCACCAGAAATAGCAACAAGTTGCCACGTGAAAGGTGCACTTAACAAGCAAAATCATAAGGCAAATCCTACCCCAATGAAACATGAAACAAAAATCGATTAAGCAGAAGAATATTTCGCTCTCCCTTATTTCCTTGTTGCACCACGCGTCGTACTCTAAAAGGATGCGGTATATTTGGAAGTGTTATTCATTTTCACTAATTTCGAACATTTGTGGGATTGCAGTTTGCTCATAATTAACTTGACTATCTAACTCCCTATCTTGGTCCAAAAGATCTTAGGAATTGTTGAATTTCCTTCCGAGATCCCCTATGTGTACTAAAAAAGCAGTCCTGGCAGCTAGCTGGCAGCTTTTAGTTATATGCCACTCAACAAAATTACTGTTTCATCGCCAGCCAACACTAAGGTGCATCCGATGTTTGGAAAAGTGCCTGCTTTACCATATGTAGTACATGCTTACATTCCACCTCTCTCAACGAACATGCCATGTGCATAGGCGAAATCTGCCCGAATGCTTATACGAATGATTCCATCGTCTTTTGCTGCGGATAGGACAGAGAACAAACAAAGAAAATTATTCACGGACGGTCCTCACACACGGCAATTCTTCACAGTCTGGGAGATGAACTATAGTCTTTTCTTATCCAGGTAACGAGAATGAACGGTCAACTTTACCCGGTACCCGTAGATTTTGCAATTTTCTTGACGTTACTGTCATTAGCGTTGGTATACATCCTTCAACTTCTAATTCCTGCGCTAACTTTCTCCGTAGTTTTTATCTGACATCGGAAACCTACAAAGATATAGGTTCAGCTGGAAAGTTTGCGTTCGTCTGAGAGATTTGTCCCTATTTCGCACTGACTGGAATACGGTGTTGGCGCACCGGCTACTAATCAATCCAATATTTTTTTTATTTCAGGCCCCGTTTTCCGATCCCTTAATATGATTGCTATGTCATCAGGAGACTAAAATTTACTGTCACTTTGCTCATAATGCATTTGTTCTGTCCTACCTGATAACATTTCGCCTAAAGAACTTGTCCTCCGCCAACATCACCTTTCGGAATTTCGTTTGATAAAACCACTTCTCGATTTTAATTACTTTCTTTCTTTACTTCTGTTTGTTCTACCCTAGCAGCCATCTTGAAACTGATCTTCCTATCCATTAGAGGACTTATCCTCCTACACATGCAACTACAGAACCTGCAAAATAACGAGCGCACTGACCCAGCGATACTGACACTGTCGAGGATCTGTATTGTCTCACCAATAGCAAGAACATCTACAACAACTGCACACTTGCTGACCAATTTCTAAGTAGTCTAGACGCAATATCTTCGCGTAAAAGTGATTTTGATTCTTCGTTTCACGGAGCGCGGACCTCCACTCGCTAAGGGTGGCCTCTACACTGCATTCATTCAACCAGCCGCATGTTCATCACAACCATTAGTTGTCTACACTGAAATCGAATTTAAAAAGTTAAGTAGGCCACCTAGTAGTGTAGAGGTAGTATCTACGACTGTGTGAATTCACAGACTGCCATAACAAAAATCCTCTTTTATTGTTTTCCATTCCAGTTTGCTGGAATTCAAACAGAAATTGTCTCAATTTCAAAAGAGAAAACACAAGCCAATCTTCTCAGATGTTTCGACTAAGTTGTCCTTTTCAGGGTCTCTCTGAAGTTCTCGGAATGCTTTGCACTCGGTAGGCTTCCGAGTTGCACTGTAACTCCATTCCACTACCTACAAGTCATACGCGGTCCTCGAAAAAGCAGGTTTGGTAAAATATCATATTTGCAGCATTCTCCCTACAAACCGTTCAACAAATCAGCAAAGTCCGTTGGTTGCACATCGGTTTATTATACTTTTCATTTTGTTGCTATTGTGCGGTCACTTTTTCTTTGAATGACTCAACAACTTTGCAGGCATAATTTTATTTGGCATCATAGCTTACTGACTTTTCGAGTGAACCTGGTAAGTGTGCATTATTTGGTAGGTTTTTCAGAGTAACAGCTGAAGAACTGATCCCTGCAAATGTCTCCTACATTTTATCTTGATAGCTTGCAAGCAATTGTTCGTTTACTGCTGAACTATATGCCATCCTGCTCTGACATAAGGAGTTAAGTTCCGTAAACTTTGTCCTAGTGATATCAATAATTAATCGCTAACAACGACACTTGTGAAAGTTTAACTCTGCAATACAGAGGCAGTAACCTGGTATTCGTTTCCGGGGGAGAATCTGGAGAAACACTCGCTGAGACTGCGAAGATAGGCTGGGGACCGAATCTAGAGACGTCCATCGGTGACTTCGAGGTGAGGATGGAATTCTACTAGCCCTGAATAGATTTGGTCGATTTTTAGCCTAATGTTCATATGGAATGTGATCAAAATATGCCTTCCGGAGACGGCGCGTGGTGCACAGGCATTTCAGGTTAGGAATTCTGGCAACATACACCAAACAAAAGTCGAATCGCAAATGGTGAATGTTTGGTTTAGTAGGTCAAACGGAATATCACCAATACTCTAGGTATAAACAGTTAATTCTCAACCAGACGAACAAAAGTTTTCTGATATGCAGCCGGGGAAAATTGAGGACTTCCAATGAGAAAACTTTCAACTACCGAAAAGCAGATGAAGTGGCGAACAGCGTGCTCGAACTTTTAGATCGGGACCAAATATTTACCAGTCAAGCAGCCACTTAATTAGACAACCAATCACAACAGATTAGAGGATAACTTCCACCACCTTAGTGTGATTACTCTGGAAATAGCATAATCGAGGACTAGCATTCTCATAAAGCCACATACGTTTGTCTATTGTAAACTCGCTTGGTCGACTAGAGGAACAAGGACAAAAGACAACTGAATGCACAAGTACGATAAGTGGTAAATAAACGTCAACTGGCATCATTCGTAAAGACCTGCATGACGTAAATACAGAAACCCCCACTCATCTCTCTATTCATGCAATTCCCTTCATTCGTTGAAATGGTCACGCGGGTTATCTCCACCTCGTCCGCGCTACCTGTGGTTGCCAATGCTGTAGTAAGAATTTACTTAAGATTAACTTGTCTCCTTCACTAAAAATAAACAATCTGATTACAAATGCCGTTGGCCAAACTACTAATCCCCATTACACTCCATCCCAAGCTTTCATTAGGTAAAGCTGAAAATTCAACGCCCAAACAACCTCTATTTCATTAGCCTTTATTTATATCATCGATTTTCTTGGTTAAATACCGCTGTTCATTGTCTCGCGCTTGAAAGTTTGGAAAGAAGCACACTGCTTTAGAAACGAGGACAAACGATTCCCATGTCTCCGGGATTTTGAAAAGTGATCCTAGTTCTACCTCGGGGTGTTCGTTTCCATGAAGTTGCGGATGATAAGGTTGACACCTAAATTGTAGACTTCCCAGTGCTGCTTGACGTAAGAATGGGACATATACACAACTGCTTCAACGATATTAAACGATTGTAATGCCAATTATGAACTTGAAAAAATAAAACAACTAAGAAGATATTATTGGTGTAAAACTTTAGTGATAATTCCAAGGTGCATAGGAATTTCATATTTCACTGAATGACCAACTGCATTCGGTTATTTGGTCAGCTGATTTTTACAATCCGAATGGGATATTTTCGGAGTCAGAAAATCGGACACAAGGCAGTCGTTGGTGCAGGAGTAAAAGGAGTACTGATTTCGAAAGTCTGATTTTCTGACAAAGCTGTTTGAGTTTTTTCCACTTTGGCAGTCAATTAACAGAATAGGGAGGAGCATTGTGCGGTTTCAATCTATTATAAAATGTATCTTATAGATGTCAACAAAGCCCTGCAGATGTGACATCGTGAGCTTGCGTTTCAAATTATTCCAAGCATTTTGTGCCCTTAATACACAGAATAGTAATTCGAACTCGTAAGTGGACGTTGTGCTGCCAAGATTTATTTCCACTTGCAGGATCATGTTGGTGGTTTAGCCCTCTTATATCGCTGGCCTCAACGGCGACGCTGCACGTCACACTTGTGCATCAAATACTGAAAGACGGATAATTAACACAGCCAATAAAGTATCAGCCTCTCATATGCTTGTAAAACCAGGACTGTGGTCTAAACATCAAATGAGAACAAAACGAATAAATAGTCTCGGTTTCTAGAAACACCTTTACTTACCAGTTTGTTTTTAACTTTATCTGTCTGAACCACTCTATTGGGAGTAAGTCCGCAATATCTCAGTGGGTCTACTTATAAGTCGGTCTGGGTAAGGACTTATGCATCGGAAACCAGTAGGGTTTGACCACGTGGCAGAGTGCGGCCATCATCTGACGTGGTAAACAGTCACGAGATCAAGTGAAATATTATGACGCTGCGTGTTCAAGAAGCACCTGAAAGTAGTTCGAAAACTTTGTTATTACCAGTATTTATTTTGTGATCGAAGGATCCAAATTTATGCCGAACTCGTGACAGGTAAGCATATTTCAAGTACACCATTTACTTTATTTGTTTATAGGTACAACAGTAACTTAGGTTATTTTTCTCGAAATTATCTTAATTATTACTGTTTATAACGATCAAAGTTTGGCAAGGAGTGGCAACAAAAACACGAAAACTGCCCAGGCAACTTCAGCATTTTCCTTGATTCTTTTGAATATCATTTATTGTGCATTGACACAGTTATTATATCCTGCACCAGGTCTTCACTTCGGGTTGCCTAATCTACTGCATGTTTCATCGGTTCGAAATACAAGAAAGAAATAAACTATTACGAGCTTGAGAAATGTTTTGACCAAGTTGTCCTGTCAATGCCTCAATCGGTCCACGTGTAGGCGTCCCATTTATGGCTTGAATCATGGTAGATGAAGCAATGCAGTGTTCTTGCTGTTTAAAAGGTATTGATTACTGAACATGACATTTAAATTTGAAGCCTTTAAATGTTATTTGAGGCAGCATCGTCAAATTATAGGTCCCTCTTCGTTTATCTTGGGGTGATGATATCACATTTTGGTTTTTCGAAATGATCCTCCCCGACTGGATGATCATGATGAGATATTGGAAATCCTTCGAGTAGACTGAAAATGCGATCTGAACTGGTTGATGGCTTGGTCTCTAAGGGGCAAGATTTAAAGTAAGATTTCGACGAGCTTGGCATTCCGTGCATATAACGGATAACGGGCTAAAATATGGTTAGTTTTATTTTGTGATGAATTGGCGGACCTCGCGGCCTTTATACTGCCACACTGGTTTTATTGTGTAAGTGTTGATGCTGGTTGATACACACTTTGGGCTTCGGTTCACATTATTTCCTGCCCTTGCTCATTTCAGGCCAGTCGTTCAAATATACTACGTGCTGTCTGTTAAATCTGGCAGAAGCAAGGCTTCTCAGTTGTAGCTTGCCGAGTAACTCGATGTATCTTTAAAGAAGTGAATTCAAACATTCATCCGAATTTCTGGTGTGTTGAAAAAGTTCACCTGGTGACCAGGTCCAGGCAGCCCGATCGACAGGCGAGTTAGACGAGGTTCTCGGTTAAAAATGCTTTAATCCAGTGCTTCGTACAACAAAAATAAGCCGAATAAATTGGTCGAAAATAACTCGTAAATTGCCATTGTGGTGGACCATAAATAAGTCACCATATCGTGTTTGACAGTAGCCGATGTAAAATAAAACAAATCGTTCGCGTAATTAAGTGGCTACTGTGAAACTGTGACTAGATTAATCGATATTACCGAAAATCCCATGAGTAAACGGTAATTCTTCTTGTTTTCAGCGGTCACCTCTACGGTTGGAAAGACACAATACCGTAGAAGCAAATCACCGGTTTCGCGATTTTGGTCTCAGCCAGGTATCGGTACTTGGTACTTTCCTATCCAGTCATCTCCATACTTTTCACTGCTTTATAATTCGGGTATTCTAAGCTCGTCAGATTTAGTTGCAGTTTGTAAGGATCATAAATCCATTTAGAAACCATACGATGATTCGTCGGAAGTCTTCCATTTGGTTAGGCTAACCGCAGTCAGCTAAATGTAGGAATTTGTGGCTTAGGTGAATCCACGTTGATATTTGTGAGAAAAGAAAGCGTGTGCTGCCCATCTGTTACTCACATTGACTGAGACTAACGTGATCAATGTGACCTAGAGACTAGCCAGCCAATCCTAATCTTTATCTCCCTGCGGCGTGGTCATCAGCTGCATCAAGGGATTAGAGACTAAATCAGTACGGGTAAATGCAAATATAACACATGATCCTGGCCGTTGGTAGCCATCACTTGGGTAATCGCTAAGAGCAATTCTGGTTACCAGTCCTTCGTGAGCAGAATAAGTCGCAGATGAAAAGAAAAACAATCCAAAACACATTGGACTGACTCGGTGGATAAGTTTGAGCACAACTTACAGAATTTCCCCTAGATACATTCTCAATCTAGGCTATAGTACGAAAGCCGGATGAATGTGTTGATAGCTGATAAGAAAATTATAAATAGTAAATGCTTGGCTTTATTCGCTCCAGGGTCGTGTCATATATCCAGGAAAACAGAGTCTTCCTAATGGAGGGTGAGGAGGAAATTGTAAGAAAAAGTCGCTGACCGAATAGGTGGCAACTAAAGTGTGCACAGCATACGGGCACTAATGAACGTGAAAGCTGAAATCGGAAATGTTATTGAATTCTTTAGTGGAACCCAAAAGTTTGTGCCAGCTTAAGGAATTATAACAGTGATGATTTAAATACCGGAGTAACCAGTTCTTGGATATCAAATAAACTCAAAGCAAAAGAGTCATGGATTTGTGAAGTATAGTTCGATTCACCGGATATTTTTGCGACAGGCCGCAGCAGACCTGAATGATGACAATTTAAATAGAATTCAGGAAGAAAAATTTGGCGGATGACAGAATGTTAAAATAAGTCCAATTTCCATTATCTTGAATTGCATGACATTTTGTCACACGGACAGGGATGACAGGTTCCAAATCTAACAGTAAAAATGTGTCATATGATTTCCAGTTGATTGCATTACACTTTGTAGTACGTTTCTCGAGGCTAAAATTAGCTTTCATTTTACTCGAAAAATGAAGAAAAGGCAACACTCTCAACGTGCAAGTCGACCATAAAGTAGAGGGCAGGGGAAAATATGCATTCCACTATGAACATAAGAACGGGATTCGTCTGTGAATTCCTTTTCAATCATCAGAACTTGCTAGATATAAAACTACGAAGTTCTGTTGAGCATTAATATGAGAAACAATGGACCTAAAGTTTGATCGGCTGGATGCATGTGAAAGACAAGGAGAACCTTCAGAAAGGAATGCATTGGGTCTGAAAGAATTTCAGTGAAAATGTTGTCCCCAAGCGGTGTGTGCAAATGGAGTTCTCGCTTGATGAGTGAATAGGATTGAAACGAGGGCTAGCTGCTGACAGTGCAGGGTATTATGTTCAATAGACCAAGAAAGATTATTACAAAGCCACATAGTGGGAAAGGAAAACCTAATGATTAACAAATGAACAACTAGGAATTTCTCAGTACAAAACTATTTCAGTGTACGAATTTCAAGAGTTGAGCTGTTTTCTTTTATCGTAAGCGAAAATGTATGAGGAACGCTGCAACTTAATTTGTCACAACTCATACTCATTTCAAAATCTCAGCTGTGGTCTAAGAGACAGTATTGATGACAAGTTGGTCACTGGGAGAGGAAGAACGCGATTAAAAGTCCTGGACGCATCGAAGCGAAGGCCGAGTTGGACAGAAACGTTCCGAATGTAGTGTAAGTGAACGGAAAAACTCTGACCAAGAAAAAATTCACTGAAACAGAAAGCCTGCTAGAATTCTTAAAATTTTATGCACCTGCCGTGGTGAACAAATCTCCAAGACAAGTAGTGTAACGCTATGTAACAAGAATAACACCGTGAAAATCGCCACAGTAGTTGCATAATCAAGTTCTATTGGAAAAGTAATCCTTGAATCACGGCAATTTAAGAATCGAACAGCTAAGGAAGGAAAAGTATTAGTAAGAAATTAGATAATCCAGTGAAAGGTATAAACTAACCGAAGAACAAAGCTATTTGATTTCAAAGACCTGTATTAGCTTTCTAAGCGTTCCAAAGTTGTGAGACTGTATGCTGTTGAGGATGCTTTAGAAATGGAGTAGGTCCGCAGATAGAACCAGGAAGGAACGCAAACATTTGAGGACTTTCTGCATAGTTCATTGGAACGCGGTGAAACTATCGATAATGCACCGAACGTACTTCCACAGAAGTAAAGTGATAGATGTGCACAATGGGGATAAAATTTGTCTAACAAAAATATGGGAAGCAGCACTCGACGAAACGAGTTTACAAAGTGAGGTGAAAAAGCTGAAAACAGTTGTTAATTATTCAGTGTAAAATTGTGTTTCTTGTTGGGATTGGGCGCAAATAACCTAAAGCGGAAGCAAACAAAAAGTAAGTGGGAACTTGGTTAAGATTATTAACACTGACCTGCAAAACGTCGACCGTAAGGAAACCAGAGTTAGTATCACCGAAAGACCGAAAGAAGCTATGTACCCATTGCTTGTTACGGTAAGATAAAGATCTAGAATGACAATTAACGTTCAAACCACTGCAGGAGCAAATAAAAATAGCCAGCAGTTATGGTTATAGGTTACAATATCACTATCAGTCTTTTGCAAGGATAAACTTCACTCCTGACCGTCTTCAAGATGTAGCAGTTTGTCTTACGCATATTTGTTAAGCCACGATTTTTAATAGATACCATGTGTCTGTCATTAGGAATTCCTGGATGCAGAAAATTTGCTAGGCAAGGTGCTTTTACAAAAGTTATTGCTTGGATTTGTGTGACTAAAGTCATCCTTCCAACTTCCTTAAACCCCCACGATTTTGGCAAACGTTTGTACAGAGGAACTGATGGTGGGTTCCTCTGAGTTCGAGGTATCCGTGACAACATTTCCAGCTTTGAAGTTGATTTTTACAGGTTCAGCTTGTAGGTGTATTTCGGTCGAGAAGTTTTTATGATATGAGAATGGGCCAGAAAGCCCCAACATTTCAGCCCAAAACGGTGGATCGTCGAGGCTGATACTTATAGGCTCACAAGTGGAAATAGATCCGCAGTTTACGAGTCTGTTTAAATTGTTTTGAGTGCAGGAAGCTAGCAGCAATTATCCACTTGAATTAACCAAAGGATTCAAATCAACCAAATGGGAACACAGCACCGGGAACGATTTTGGCCGTTCCGCTGTTAAATCCAGCAGTATGAAAAACCAAAATCACGTTTCAATTGGGCTCTGGTTGATCGCACTGCCACAGGAACAGGTAGGTAAGCATACACCGAATGCGCCGTGAAATCTTGTAAGCTACCTTTCAATCGGTTTTAGACATAGACTTGGATGTGAAAAGAAATTAACATTTCGTTGTACTGAATGTCTTGTCGAGGTCAACTGGTGTACTGCGTTGTACAAAATTCGATGTGATGATTCATTTACAACGCGAAGTGTGTGTAAGCTTGACCGAATGCTCAGAATTTTGAGCGCGAAAGGAAAAGTTCGAAAAGCGGTCAATTACGCAAAGTAGCAAGAACGGTGCCACTAGTCCGTTCTTCGAAGTGCACTGCTTCACTATTACGCAGTTCTTCAGACCAATCCATTTTGTTGATACCCATCATCTGATGAACAAGTTCTTTGATTCAATTTATCCTGTGCATAATTTCTGTTCTCTAGTAACCAGTATTATTCGAGCTGCCTAGAACTCCAAACAACTTCTCCGAATACAGCAAATTAGGTTGCCCTGTGAAAACAACGATGTGAGTCAAGATCGAGCTGGGCATTCTTATTAGTATCCTATTTTAGGCGACCATTTCAGATGAGATAGGATGTACATGATTGTCATCTAATTGCAAACAGTAATTAATTCATTCACGAATTTGGAATGCAGTAGCCGGGGCTTACTGAAGATTGTTGTTATAGCAAGCAAAATATGTATTAATACAATCATACAAGGTACTGAAAGCAAAATGCAGCTAGCCAACAAGACAATCAAATTTAAACCAAGAATTCAATCTGAAGGTAAAAACATATCCAGAGCAAGTCGGAGGACCGAGCTCAAGTGAATTTCGTCGATATTTTCGTGATAAGTGTTGACTGCAGGAATCGTAGGATAAAAATCAAACTGTCATGTGGACTGAGTAGATGGAAATCAAAACATTTTCAACAATAAATTTTTAGAGGTTCAAGAAGTTTGAGAACCGGTCCTTTACTATTCTGTTGTCAAACTGGTCGAGGCTGTGGCCGCATAATGCTGTCGACAACGATTTCGAATGACTAGAGAGTGGATTGTCTGCATTTATGCACAGAGTACAAATTTAACAAAAATTTATTCTGCAGGTTAGCAAGTCCAGTGCTGTCACCCATTTTCAGCAAAAGAGAAGTGTAGAATGGAACGGAAGAAAATGATCGAAAATGGCTTGCGATTAGAGCACATTTAGTTGACTTCAAACAACAACCTCAATATATCCTGGTGCTCGAATGCTGGTGGACGACCCAAATGAGAACGCCAAAGCAATTTAACTTTTTATTTTCTTTGGCACACAACACAGCCTAATCGTGCTTCATTGGTAATCGTTGCGTGGGCATGCACTACACTCCATATTCTATGCCGTTCTTCTGATGGACGGATTTTTTATAAGTAGCTGCTGTAGAATGAAAATTACGTCAGTATAAATTGCCTACCTATGTAATTGATTTCAGTAGTTATTTAAATTGGCCCTGAGTTGAATTATAATATAAGACCAATAGTGAGGGCAACACCGCAATAATTTTCAGCAGACATACATACCGCCTGCCCATTCTACTGCACAGAATAATGAATCATTTTTAGTAACTTCACAAAAATTAAATGACTTGTTTTCCGGCCACAAAATGCCGTTAAAACCGTGTTAGTTACAAATTACATGAGGAAGGACCAATGTTTGACCCTGGAAATGCTACATAACCCTGTCTGATTGCACCCAATTCCATGTCTCCATTGGACCGTAAAATTCTGTTTTATTTTATACTAATGCTATAAATCCCTTGTTTACAAATGCAGTGCACTGTTGATAAATTTTAGGAACTCACATTTGCTGTGTTAGCAACAGAAAACTAAAATATAATATTAATAACACAGCGTTGTTGGTAGATGTAATGCGCCAACGTTTCGACTACCGTGGGTAGTCTTTCTCAAGGCAAGTTTTACA
>LUCM01005956.1:57316-103672 GCA_008360955.1 Fasciolopsis buskii
TAATATTATATCATTCACAATAAAAACCAATACATGGCGCATCGATTTTTCGATACACTCCTTACGTCGTTTGGTCCGGATAGAAAACTAAAATGTTTAACCACTTGTCTAATATGAGTCCCTACCGGGACTCGTAAAATGGATGACGGGTCGAAGTGTTAACCATATCTGTCAATCTGGTATGCTACACAACTGACAGGATCACGTCTGTGAACTTGGTCTCACGACCGCACAGTGTGTGGTATATACAGGCAATACACTACAATGAAATGACGGGTCACAAGTTTCCAAACAACCTGATGAAGTAATAACATTTGGGAACTTGTCTGACGTTAGTCCCAAGTCATAATTTTTCACGAGAGTTTTATTTTAAGTTATTCATTGCTCATCGAACTCACTGGATCTAGGCCCAGTGAACTACGTTTTCGGATTCAGACAACTTCTGACGCCTCGGTAATATTTACAAGCCAGAGATTGTTTGGATCCTGTTTCCGGATGCGCTTATTCGCTATCAGGAACTGGTTACCGAAGACGCGGAAAAATTGCACATATCCCGTCGCTGTTAATATGTGAAGAATAAATTGGCCAGGTAGAAATATCATAGAAAATAAAATACAGGTGTTTTCATTAGAATCTGCAGGTTCTATTTATAATGGTTAAATCGGAGTGGTCAGCGTCAGAATTCCACCGATAGGACTGAAAACCGTGGAATCAAAAGCACTTCCCACAGTTAAAACATTGGTCCTTGAGAATTGCTTTTGCTGCGTATTTCGACAAACGGGAAGTAAAAGAGTAGAGTCCTCGATTATCAACTAAAATAATTACAGCAAATGAGTCTCAATTCACTGATACAAAATAAATTATAAGAACATATTGCCATCAACGATTCACTTCAACTGGACTCAAGTGAGTATCCAACACCGGTTTTCTTTCGTTCTGCCAGTCTCACTGTGCTAAAAGCAAAGTGTATAAAAAAATTCTTCGTAAAAATTCTCAAGGAAGAAGATTTTCTTCAATGTTTTATATCTTTTTTGCCACGGACTTTATAAAATTCATTTTGGTGGACGAACAAAAGAGAAACACTGGCACGAAAATCCCACTTTCTGCTGACATCTCAGACACTTTGCTCTGATTTTCATTTCCATTTCGCTACGCAAACACCAAAAGAATCTCTTGGACGATATGGCTATCGAGAGGCAATTATAGTTAGTGCTCGGTTGTGCAAAGTTCAACTGTATGGTCCAGTTCATGTGTCCCAAGAGACAGATAAGCGGTCATGCGCATACTAATATAAGAATACCGTCAATAAGCATCACTTCTGCAAAGGTCACTTCGCGCTACTGGGAATCGTGAAGCGACGCGCTGCCGTGATAAAATACACAAAAGATTCCTGTCAGTCTGTTGTCAATAGGTTGTACATATTTTTTGCCTTTCTGAACAACGCCAAATTGAACGGTGTGAAGCTTTTCACTACTTCAGTGGTATATTTGGTTGTTGCTGTCAAAAGGGCGAGGTCATTTTTAAAACCAGTTTATGTGTAGTGGTTAAACCGTCAAATGTAGTTCCCTTTACGGGGTTGCAAGTTTGCAGCAGCTTATTAGTAAATTTATTGGTCACGTGACCACAGATCTAAATAATTGTATTTTGAGTGCAAGACTGTTTGGATACATTGAGTGGAGAAGGTGGAAAGCATCTTTGGCTTGCGTTATTGTCTAAGCAGTTTGGACAGTGCCAGCTAAACTGCAAGTTGCCAATGACGTGGTTTCACACTTTGTTGCTGCTGCTTGTTTAATTTAAAGGGCTACTCGGTGACGGAAATACACATGTGACCAACCTTTCGCAACATTGCAACAAAAATGAAATGTTGTTTGACAATAGGAAAGAGTCTACGCAAGGATGTGCTAATGATCTGCCTTGCGATATCTGGCAGATAAATTGATTTTTCTTAATAGCCAAGTGTAAAATTCCTAGATCGTATGAAAACCTCGCGGTACAACTGCGTATAAAACCACCAAATCGATTTCAACCTCTTGGTCGCTCTTTTCGAAAGTGATATTCATGAAATAATTCACCTTGTAATATCACTGCTGAAACAGCAACTGGTAAGCAAATTTTATACTGTTAGTTACTTACGTTGACCTAACTCATACCAAAGGAAAATACTGCGCCTTGGAGCAGGTCTTACCTCAGAAATATTAGTTGTACATGCGTCGCACATATCGAAACAGTGGTGGCACGTACAACGTTTTTGCATTGCTTACCAGTTCTTCGATATTCTATTGTGGTCTACTAGTTTTGAAGATAGCAAAGAGGGTGAAAGAGGGACAGTGCTCAGGAAGCAAGCTTATTTTTTCTTATTAGCCATCTAAAACAGAGCACTGCCACTAAGGTAACACTGGCTTAACCTGATCGTCTACGGAATCATAGGTCATGTATGTAAAAAGTACTCAATTTTTACAGAAGATAATGGTACCGAAGTACTTCTGATATTACCGGGATCATTGATGAAATACAAAGTATTTCAATGCCCCACACAGAAACCAGAACTTTATGGATGTCGACTGGCACATTTTGAAGCGGATAATTTGACTTAATTAGCAACTTATTCAAAACTTGTACGAACAACTGTTGGGTATAGTACTGGTCATTCTTGGGTTATTTTTTCTCAGTATTTCACAGTCCACCTGAAGTTGGATAAGGCTAACTGTTAACACATTAAATACCACTTATATACTTGTGCACTGAAAAATCGTTTATCGCACACACCTATTCGACTTCGGCCAAGTATAAATAAATCAAAGATGGAGTCAAATGCAGCCACATGACCAATAATCCGACGTGCATCTTGGGCCAAACATCACAGCAGTGCTAGTCAGATATATGGATTGTCACAACGATATAATTGTTACAGTTGCTACAGTGTATTGGGCTATCTACTATTAGTGCACCTTATCTTTAATTGTGAGGACCCCGGTAACAAACTTATTTTTATTTCTTCAAGTATGCAAAATTGATGTTTAGGTTGTGTTAACACTGATTTTCTTCATGTGAACGCAATGTTACTTGATTCTAGTTTAAGAATCACCACGTAGCATCAGTGCTTGACCTCAATGGAGGGAGCAAATCAGAATATTGGTAAGGGAAAGCTGAATATATTTGGCTGTATCACGGCTTCATCATGGGATATATTATGTAAACGAGGTAAGTTAAATGAATAATCAAAATTACAATTACGGGAACCCAAGTTTGGTATTCTGCAAGCATTCGAATCCTGAATGCTTGTGCCACTTTTCCGAGGTGATTAGTTTTTTACGAACGGTTACATTTTTTGCTGGAGTTTTCTTGGGATTGCCTACATTTTATTAGCTTTGGGAATTAACAGTCCACAGAAAAATGATTATTGGTCAAAACAATATCGTCGTTTAGTCTTGACATTGTACGTAAAGATACAGATTGAGGAACCACCTATTTTAGCTTCATATTGGAGGATTTCGGACAACCGCTTACCGCTCAGAAACAACTAGAACTTCGGAAGGATTCCTCTGATTGGTTAGGCATTGTTGATTCTCATTGGCCTATTAAGCCATATGTTAGCATGAGTATGAGATAGGTCACTTGGATGACTTCAGTTTGTGCTCACAAGAGACATGACAAGATGACGGTAAGTAAATTTGGGTAAAGTTAGCGCTTCGTTAAGAGCCCCATCTGTTTTCGGTGAAGTTAGAACTATTCGAGGTGAAAATATGAATGAGCCAAAAACGTAATTTTTCGGCTTATCATCATCTTGGATGCTCATGTAGTTTAATGCAAAAGGCAGCCATCTGATGAGGTTTTAGTATATTTCAAATACTGAACGATATCGACTACCGCTGCTTACTTGCAAACAGACTCCGGAAGTAGCCTAATTAAAATTGGGCAATGACGTTCTAATGGCCTAACTAGAGAGTTTACTACAAACTTCTTTGTCCGCTTGCATCTCGGTAGGAGTTGCTGTCAGAGGTTTTCGCCAAGCAAACATCGTAGAGTCTGTTTAGTGCCTAGTGTCTTACTCCATTCGGCTGTCGGCTGAGTAGAGAATTTCTCCTAGCAAAGAATTCAGACCTGGTGAGTTAAAATTTCGAATGCTGCAGATGAAATACCCGAGTTTGTCAATGCCTTTGAGTTTCTAGTGTTTCCGTCGAGCGATAGGAAAAAAGTGAATGACTTTGTGGAATGTATAAACTTACGGTGATAATTTTTCAGTTCTAAGAGTTACAACATTGACTTCTTATTTGTTGTTTTTGCGAATTTTAATCGCGGCTTTGTATGCGTGCACCAGTTAAAGTCAGACTGAATGCTTAGTGGTCATTTTCGATTCCATACAGGAAGAATAATGTTTTGCGTATTCACAAAGCCCGTACGATGGGCAGCCTTTGAGAATACCATGTACTTTAGTATGAATTTGTTGTACTTATTAGAGAGGCCAAAATGCATTTCCCTTTATTAATGAACTTCAAAACACTTGGGCTTTCATCACCAATCCTATCAAACAATCACAGTCGACAGCTTTCTGGTATCTTATCTGTTGTTATAGTCATACCGTATTTAAGTCGCTGAAACTGCTTTCTCTTAAAAGCATAGCCTCAGAAGCCTAAGCAAAGAATTACATGTTTCCATATGCCAACCAAGCTGACAATATGATCGACGGCGCTGTTCACGAATAGTGTTCTTACTAGTGGAAAACTTTGGAAATGGAGCTGCGGCCGTCCGCAGGAAGGCGTAAACCGACGACATTGAAGATGGAACGTACGATGTTCACAGCTTGGCCACAATTAGTCGACATAGATCATGTTTCTTAGAGAATTCGATAGATTTTCAATGTATCATCATAAACAGGTGAAAAACATGCATAACAGAAACAAAGGGGCAAATAATGTTTGGTTTTTGTCGAAGGTGTTCCTCGTAATTTTCTTACTTTCGAATTTTTGTCATGAGAACCATAAGGTTCCAATTTCGCCGAACCAAATTATTTGAATTTTTAAATTTTTGACGATAGAATTAGATTAAGACCACGTGGAGACAGGCCACGAGGGTGCATGTTTACATGAAAATTAAAGAAGACAGTTTTCTTGCCAAAATTTGAAGCTCATTGTTTGAGGTGTCCCATGAACGCGCTGATGTAGCATGACAATTGGCTTGAGTATTTTCTAGGTAACTAATGAATTTTTACCTTGACAACTGTGAACATACTGACTATAAAACTCACAAGTTTAACAAAATTGACCATCTGGTCAGTCAAATGAAGCAAAATTCATTTTATCTTGCCAGGTATGTTAAATGTACCAAAGGCATTTTGGACATGATTAGTTTCAATTTTCGCCAATGAATTATTTCTAAACTTACATTGCCTCTCACTTTTTTCTGTTTTATGTAAGCGAACTGCACGAAAGCAGAAGTGTGCACTACTTATTATTCTTTTTTACTAATACACAGCTCACCTACGTGATTGCCTTATCTTCGGGATTGCTTTGTTTGCTGCTCCGTGTGAGCTGCAGTGACGCACACATTATTCACTGGAAAGCAGAACCAAGAAGCAACACATTATGTAAGTTCCTTCTTCATTGCCCGAGAAGAGCAGACCACGGACAAGTGTTTCCTTTCGCAAAAGCATTCACAAAATGTGACTAAAAATTTAGGGGAACGGCTTCGAAACAGAATGAGCATGCAGTAAAACCTGCTCACCACTTGCATAAAATAAACTAGCTGAACGGCAACAAAAGTCATCGAATGTGAAGGCTCTGAGAGTACCGGATTGGAATGAAAATCGAATTAACTCTGATCGGCTAAACGCTAGTGGCGTGAAGTTAGAGCCATCCAATGACGGATTAACGAACATCGTTTGTAAACCATCTTTAGATGACTTTGGCTTGGAAATTTGGCTGCCATAACTATCAATCACATTGTGTACCATTCTTGCCCACATTCATTATTATGACGTCTCATTCATGGGTGTGGTGGAAGCTGCAAGCCCCATAGCTACTAGGGTCTACTACACGAGGGGAGAAATATGCGGCCACGACTCTCAAATATCGAACAACATAGAGCCACAAAATTTACCGATAAATCAGGTGGAGTACTAAGCGATAGTGAGTTTCTTTCTATCGCGAAATTGACCGGTGGTTCTGGAATTCGAATCTCTGAATCTTTTGGTTACAGGCGCATACCCCACTTGAAAGCCACATGTCTGATAGTTGGATATTCCCTCATCTAATATCTGTATCAACAAAAGAAGTCAAAAGCTACCTTTTGCAGTCTTTCATTCACCGTTGTCTTCCGTCGAATATTTACTGATAAACATCTTTTTCTTTACCTGAAAGAGTTCAAGTAGATAATTCTGTGTTGTATATTGTTTATCAATTCAGCTGCAGTTTTATTGACACGCACAGTGACAAGAAAACCGAAGTCCATCCTCACGGATTTCTGCATGCATGCACCATTTTTAAAGCAGTACTTTCTCGTCACGAGTAGAAGTAAAATATTCGCAACTCAGGCTAGCGTGCTACTCCAAGGACTTCCTCAATGCACCTTTACAGACAGTTCGATGCAACAATTAAAGAATTCCTTTCCCGATTAATGCAATCAGTGTTTCACTGCACAGTTGGTGATTAGGTCACAAAAATCCCACCCCATCCTTCCTAAGGTTCGTACAGGCAACTAAAGTGAACTATCCTCTTTGATAACATACCTGTTACTCAATTTCGTGTTGCGCATTACGCACTTCAAGCTGAATCATTTTTCTGCTGCATGCTCGCCGACGATAGTGTTCAAACCTGAGTTTGTCCCAACATTTAGGTTTACATTGTCCCGTCCCTGAATGTTTGTCATTCAAACCAAAACTGAATAAACAAACCACTTTTTATCCAACGAAACAAACTTGAAAATGTTTCAAGTACTCAGTTTTTCCATATTCTTCAGAGTGGAATTTTAGGTAATGTTTTGTCTTTCCTTTTGCAGTGTAAATCCAATTTACCTTGTTGTTCATTCAAAATTAATGAACGCATAACCGTCTTGAGGTAAATGGAAATAACTTGCAATAAATCCTTTTTTGGACTTTATGGTGTCCTGAGATTGTCACGGCGTGAAAATCTGTGTGATGATCTCATCTGAGTCGATCGTATTTTGTAAGGCTTCAACATGCGGAACCAGAGTACAGGTGGGCTTGTTACTTGATGCACTTCGACATGTGCCTTAATATGAATCCTAGATATGAGTCATCTTTTGGGAAGTCTCGTGTAAAATGCATAGGTATACAATAACTTTTTTCACGCAGGAGGATGTGAATAATCACTCGCGCAGGTTGGTTGTGAAACCAGAGAAAGAGGTTGGAGAAAAGTCAGCCACTTGTCAAGGTCATTAGCGTGATTCTCCTTGCTTACCATAACAATTCTTCTATTGCCAGAGACTTATGATACAGATTGTCTTTGTTTACCAAACCTGGGCCATTAATTTTCCATTTCTGAAACCCGGTTTTGCTTAAATTGATAGCCACGATGAACAACTGCTTGGGTGATTATATTCCAGGGTGCTCGAACCCGCGTGAGCAGACTTTGGTGTTCATAAATAAGCTGTGTTAGATGCTAAATAGTTGACTATTCCGCTCCAACGAACCTTGCCAAGGCGTAAAACAGAAGGTCGTTGATTAGCGCTTTGGTTCTTCAGAGAATGCAAACTACTTGTGGTTACGTATAACTGTGACCACTCTGAAATTGTTTCGAATACTCCATTGAACATACAATGCAGATGCCCCAATACAAAAGTTTAGAGAATATGGTTAACTGGTATGACACGTAATTTAGCATTAAGGGCGAAATCAGCCTCGATCAGACGAAGGGTAAACCAAAATCACTGTCTTAAAGAATAAATATCCGTTTATCTATCTAGCAAAATAAACGACTACCAGACATTCGTTTCTACTTATGTACTTACCACTAGAAAATTGCTCAGTCTAGCTGTCTTTACAGCTATCTATTTACCTGTCGCTCCACACATATCCGTTTATCCAGATACCTAATTCTATACCTGTCCATCAATTAATCTATCTATCTATCTATTTACCTATCTATCTCCCAACCCACTTATCTGCCCACTCCTTTCTTTCTGTCTCACCTTTTCTTCATAATTGCGCGTGAATTTGTAAAGATGCAAGCACACATCTCTAGACTTAACTCACTAGCATATTGAATATCGGTTTCCGTGTTCCTTTCGATTTATTTCAACTAGCACTAGGTTGGCATTTTGAAATCAGCAGTTAGAAATCACCATGTTGAAGACCTTATGAAATCATTGGCTAGGCGTAATGTCGAGCGTTACTATATGTCATCCGCATAAATCAACGTAGCACTTTGGTTTTCACCGAACAGATTTCTAGTGTTTTTTTATGTGAGATCACGGAAAACCATAAATAGATTTGACAGCAAAGCATGCGATTCGAAAAGAACCAGGAAGTAAAATACTACCTGTAGGCCCTCTAGCTTCAGTCTTTTCGCATCAGAGACATTGCTGTGAGAACTGACATAAGGCAATCTCATTATTTTTTCCTTGAATTAGTTAAGCAGAGTAACTCACATATTGGAACCAACGAACACTGTCCGCCTGGCAAACACTGATAGATACGAACCTGACCCTTTTTACAATTGAGAAATGTTGTAATTTCATTAATGAAACCTGTGAATGTAAGATCACTAGTTAATTGCTATGGAGGAATTTCTAGAAAACTGATAAGGCGGCCGTTGCATGTTTATTCCAAATGCCATTTATAGGGGAATGAGATCGGTCATATCAGGCAGACAACGTGCTAAGTCTTTTTTCACAAATATATAGGAATTCAAAGGCAAGCACAGTTCCATCTTTCAATACGAGGAGTTCCGCTGAGTGAAAAATACCATGTTTTTGTCACTAGAAAAAATCAACTTGGTACTCACACGTGGAAATCAATAGAACACTTTCAAAGTAACTGTGGTTAGCTCGTATCTTTGCACACGCAATTTTCCGTACACGTGAAAATGATGGGAAGAAAAATCTTTATAGGAAGAAAACACGAACAAAAGAATACAGATCAGGAAGAGATGAAATGTTTGCTTGTTCTCTTTGTTCGTACATATCAAACTCACTGAAATAGACTCATTGATTTATCTCCTGAAACTTCTGATATTTTCCTCTCTCTGTTTCTGGTACACATACACACACTCGTTCCGATGTGTTATCTCTTTGTGTACAGTGACTTTTGGTCTATCAGATTACGATCAAAATTTTGCCAAATTTGCGATTGACGCGAATTTGAGCGTCGCCATGATTTTATTACCAATCAGTGGGGATATTGGAGCGGATTTTACTGCCCGTAAGTCCCATGCGATTTTTGTTTTTTGCCTGCCCACCTTTTCCCCATTGCGCTGATCGCTGAGCCCCGTTTTTGTGGCTTGTTGTTTTCGTTGATGTTCGCGCAGTTTTTCTCCTGTCTTTTGCTCCAAATCATGTTAACAAATTTAAATTATTTGTGACCATCTGAGAGTTACTAAAACCTTCATCAAACGCTTTCGAAAGGGTTGGAATTCTAACTGGCCGAACGTAAAATTGAAGAAATTAGACTAGACAATGAAGGACATAACATATTCATGGAGCATCACCAATCTCTCATTCATATTTTGATTGATTAATCCAATCCTTTAAAATTCCCCTAATATATTTTGTTACACGGGCATGCGTACGGATAACTGAAAACGAACTTGTACGCCAACTTGTTTTCTTCTACCAGAGTTACAAGGAGCTACTCAATCAGGCTGAGTTTGGCCTCTAATAAAAAGGCTATTCGCAGATCCAGTGACTAGTGACTTTCGGTTATTTCATATTGGAGAAGAATTCAACCAGTCAAATAGGTGGATAGAAGGTTGTCAAAATTGATACTGTGGAAAATCGGTGGTGTTTAGGTCATTTAACACTCGTGTTAACAAACTTCCTCCACCAAACTTTCCCCTTGCCAGAGCAGCACGCTCAAACAAAAGAATAAAAATTTGAGAAATTTATAGTAATTAGGCGGTTTTTTCTTTTTGACTGAACAAAGAATCATATGCTATAAATCGCTTTGTTAGCAATGTGTCGGGAACGAGGCAATAGTTCGGCAAATGATGACGAGGGGACAGTTTACACGCAGGCAGTGTACCGATTGTTGAACGCGTAATTTATTTGTCCAGTGGACGAACATTTCGTCCTAGACCACAGTGATGTCTGTTTTGTCACAAAAATCACTAGTGTCATTGTGGCAATAAAAGAAATGCCCGCGCATAATTCATACCATTTTGCATATTATTTCCAAACGTGCTAAGGTAGTTAGGATTTACATCGAAATCATGTAAAAAATATAGAATTTGCCACAAGAAAACGTTTGGCCGACCGCAAGTTGTAGTTTAGCACACGTAATATGAACATCTTCCAGCATGGAATAGCAAGAAGCTTGACATTTCAAATATATCAGATCGTGCTACCACACTTATTATCGGACAGTATGTTTGGAGGCCTATGGGATAATCTTGAGTGACTCCGACCTAATTATAAAACAAAGTTAGATTAATGTAGCAAGTGATTGTGTCAGAGGAGTAAAAGGCAGAACTGCCGTGGGTTGCTATTGTGTGGTCTGTTTCATCGAAGATTTGTGCAATCGGGATCTTGTAGAAAGTACGAAAACGATACGACTGAAGTAGAAAAAAGAGGTGTCTGCGTAGAATCCACCCACGTTTCACGTCTTCTAGACCTTGCCTACACATCATCGATTGCTCGTGGGCGCACATGATGTCCCCCGTGGGCTGTATTACTACTCGGTCGATCAGTTCAGATTAAGTCGGTTTATTCGGGAGTGCACTTCTAGTCGTTGCAAAATCAAGTGCGACATGCAAGGCAGTACTGCTGTTCCAGATGGGTCGGTGACCGGAAGCTAGCTCTGATCGGTCCATGGGCATCTTCTAGTAAATCTTAGTGAGTCAGCAGATCACTGCAGAGGGCCCTGGTCCTTGTCAATGGCTGATCACATTCGCCATGTCACACGGCCAACAACGGACCAGTGTTAAGTTCTAGGGATAGTATATTTTAAGGGAAAACGACTTACTTGACACCACCGCCATCAGGCCGCGGATGCCTATTCAGTGAGCATGAACTCTATTTATTCACAGCGAACCATCCTTAATAGTAGCCTTTCCCTTATCAGTAAGACAGGGGCGTGCCACGTGACATGGAGCTCTCCCATGAGTCCCGGTTGGATTTCAGATCGTGGTAAACCCACTGACCGGGACTTACGCCGATTTCGCATTTGTCTTGCTCGACCCCAATGAATCACGATTCACTTTATAGTAGCTTAGTATAAGAATGTGCTTGACTAGCGGCATCACAGACCTTAACGACTCCGGTTTTACTAAGGTGACTTGCTGCATCTTTTAAACTGGAAGAAACTTAAAGTGTTTAATATATGCATAGTTAATGTTCGCGGAATAGTTCAAGAGCAAAAATTTGGTACGTGTGGAGAGCAATTAAATGTCATATTTGGTGAATTAGATAAAAGAATATTCGGAACTGATGATACGCATCTTCGACCAGAGAATTTCAGCTGCTGCAAAAAGTCATCATTGGTAATAAACTAAGGTAATTAATCTGACTAATTGTGCGAGCCAGACTTTGGAGTAGAGTAAGATTGTTCCGAAACCGAGGCTGTTTGGTCAAGCAACAGTGGATGGTGGAAAATGGCACACTAGCCAAACATGCGTTTCTTCGTACTTGCATGTGCGCAATTACTTGCGAATTGACCCATAGTTTAACAAAAATCAGAGAAAGATATGAACCGCCGGTGAATGAATCGTGTTCCATATTTAGGAGGTGTAAGGCGCCAAACTCAGGTCTTTACGACTTCTGAATACGAAGTGCTGGAATCATTCATGAACTCTCCCATATTTCCTTAGATACTTATTGCAATTTGTGATATTTAAAATAGTTGGCATGTTAGTGTTAAAACTAGCAGACGGTCAAACCCAACCTAATGTTATACAACTGCTCACATAATTTTCCTCAGCAGATACATTGCTGAGCAGAGGTAGATCCACTGCCTTGTTGCGCGAAGCACGTATTGTCGGAAAATGAAATATTCATACTTGTATATTCCCAAGCGGTTGGTGAACCGTGAATAAGGATTTAAGCAGGGCACCGTGACTGCTGATCAGTCAAGCCTGAAAGATGAGTAACAGTCAAAACCTAAACGTCTAGCCCCAGGTTAAACCTTAAGGCATAAAAATTAGCATGCTGTCTGAAAAACTAAAGACCCGTAATGTCATTATCCGATGTGTTTGTCCACTTCCAACATACTGTTATTCTATACATTAAAGCAGTTTTTGCGGAGTACTATTTTTCATCAGCTGGCTAACTTCTCGCTGACACAGGCACAATCAAAACGAAGTTAGCTTGATCTTTGTACAACGGTGAATGCATTATATATATATATATATATATATATATATCACTCATTCACGTTTGACAAGCAGTCCTAGTTTGGATCGAAAAGTCACAATAAACGTTATAACTCAGTGTACGCCTTCTAACCTCTAAAATCCATATATATATATATATATATAATGTTAAATGTTGTTAGAAACATAAGTAATCTCAATTTTAATGGATCAGAGTATGTGGCATCACGTGATTTGGGAAAATATTATTAAAAATGCTTTTTGTATTGATCTAACATTCAGTTTCCAAATTCCTAACTAAAATCCATGAAGTTCCAATACAACACCTACTCGGAGCAAAATTACTTCGAAATTATTTCGTGCAACAATATCAGAAGACGACTAGTCTGTCTTAAATTTCCCGAAACCAGTGATGCGTCACTGATCATCTGACACCAGAACATCTGCGAAACTTCTCATCCTTGAACTGGCGAGTTAGTCAAATTCGGCCTCTGCAGCAGCGCGGTGAACATGCAATATCTTGCTTGGTGATTCTCAAGAGTAGTTGTACAAATTCGCAGTCATCAAGTGCTGTTCCGGATATGATCATTCCAGTAGCTGAAACTGGAAGATAGACCAACGACAACCTGATTTATAGGACAAATTTAGTTTTTTAAAACTTACAAATGTATCTAGCGTATTCTGGTTTACGTCTGAACTGAATACCCGTGGATGTTTGAACCGCATCATGGTTTCAACTAATTCCTAGTTGAGTTACAGTGCAGTGTTTCTGAATTTAGGACGAAGCCAAACAATGGCTCAATCTATCTTCTAAATGCGATGCCAACTATTCCGTTTTTAAGAGCACATGGAACACCACAGTTGCAACGAACTGTCTTAAATTTAACGACGCCAGATATTCGCACTTTACTATTAGGTCATCAAGCAAAGTTGAATTATTAAGCTACAGGTTGAAGCTCCTCAACAGAATATAGTAACCTTGGTTTGTAAAAATAAATTTGTAGTGTAATGCCAAAACCATATGGAAGCGCGAAGAATGCATTGAATTTACTCACTTTGTAAATTAACCTTCCATGTGCAACCATTAAAATGGCAACGTTCATCAGCTGATAACACGCATTGTGAATTTAACTGTAGTTTCTGATCGAGGTCCCGGAGCAATTGTGAAAACGCGGCATACAAGCTTCCCGGTCAGCCACATAGTTTCGCAATGACGTTTGCATCTTCCTAAATCATAATCGCTTTTTTTCATTGCAAATACTCTCACCAGTGGGTGTGGCCTCTTTTGCTTGGCTACATGCGAAGGCAAGCACCATTTCCAAAACATGTTGCGGTTCACCGAAACGCCATTGGGAGAATATGTTAGTTCTTTGTGTAATCTTTCCGACTGGATTGCTGCTTCGTTTATATCAAGGTTAACAGAGCTCGGATGGTCAGCAGGCAAAACGATATCATAGGTTACTACTGACCTTAACAACTTGTCGTTGCTTGTTAAGAACTCCTCCCTCCTCCGGAACTTCACGGCCGGAATCAGCCACGATTTTTATTCGAACTCTTGCCTTGCCTATGATAAGTTATATTCACTTGTGTTCGAAACCATCGGCAGTGGAAGTCCGCCTGCCCTGACCCGAGACGACAGCCCATGACCGATAAGTGCGAGTCAAGTATCACATATGATGAACTAACGGCCTTCGTTTTCATCGATCGATTCTGATGCAACACAATGTCAAACTCTGTCAGGAGTCGACAAGTGGTCAATGACCCCGAACTACACCATGCATCGTTGAAGTTTGATAAGCCATCCAGCGTCATTCAAGTTCCCCAAGTGACTGTAACGTTCGATTCACAACCGTTCGCCTTAGGTTCCTTTCACAGGCGTGGTTGAGTGGAGTGGGAACAAATCGGTGATAATAACTAACACAGATGAAGCAGCTGAGCAAAGCTTCCATGGCTATGCATTGTGATTTGCATATACGGACTGAATGATGAATCACCTAAATTTAAGTAAACATTAAACTTCGTTGTTTGTTGTTATACGCGTGTGCGCTTGTCCAACAATTAGGATGGGATTTATACCGCAGTGAATGGGAGAGTAATGGTGTGATCTCCAGCGCCTAGGTAAACTCACTTACCACGACCACGAATGATTCGTGCGATTTATGAGCTTGTATCCAACCTTCGATCGTTAAACTGATAGTAGATCATCCGAAGCCGATTGGCAACAAAATTCAGGCACGGGTAAACACCTGACAACATGCGAATGAAAGTAAACGGTAGTTTCATGCAACAATTACAAAACTGATTATATTCTTTGTCAACGTGATCGTGAAGTCATGTTAACGGTCTATCCCGACGGAAATTGGCAGTTTTTATGTCGTCATAAGCATGCACTTGTTGACCACTCTGACTGAAAGCATACGTGACACATTGCCGAATGACTGGAACATTTAAATGACATTCAAACTACATTACTCCTATTCAATCGATCTGGATCTAAATCATGTGGCTAAATGGCTTTATTGCCTAGGTCACTGCGCTTCTTCAAAACAATTGTCCATGGCATCTTTTAAGGATAATCTTAAAATCTTTTTTTGATAACGGTGGACATCATAGGCTAATGTCGGGTTTTCATAGTTCGTCGTAAATGAACTAATTATGTAGTCAACATAACGTTTGTTTTGCCACCCAGCTTATGCTGTGTGCTTTCTCCCTCTAGAAGTCGAAGAAAAGCAAGGCTTCGTAAAAGAGTTCCATGAACTGTAAATGAAATAGTGTCTCATGTCATTATGGGGAAAAGCCGGTAAATAATCAGTTTCGTTAAAAAGTAGCTAGGCAATTTGGTAAGCACGTTGGTATGCCGTAGTCCATCGAGCGACCAAGTTGAGTGAAAACCTAGGGTAAGCAGCTGTTTGGTATTGAGGTAGCTCCGAGCGAAGCACTCACACTTATCACTCAGCGCGTATAGCTCGACACTTGAAGCTCACTAGATGTAGCAGCTCCCTCTTGGATTAGACGAACTCTGCAGCGTTTGTGTGCACATGTGTGTGTTTGCGCCATATCCATCGATATTAGCCGAATAATCCACGTGGCATTTGTGGTCAAAGTTTCAACCAATGGCAAGACGTAAACAATTGTCGTTGATCTAAAATGTGAGGAATTGACTTGGGAATACCTAACTGTCTTCAGATTTGCCAGCTAGAAAATAGTGGGATTACAAATCGGAGGCGGCAATTTAAAAACACGGTTATACACATGACCAGTGATTTTAAAACCCAAATCGCTTCAGTTAGCCAGGTCACATAGCGTCTAAAACTGTCCCCTGAGGGTATCTGATGAACCCCAGTCTGACAGTTTAATTAGACTATCTCTGGACAGTCCGATTCTTTCGGTATGTCAACGGACCAAGTGAAACAGCTTTTTAAGCAAATCCAAATCTGAAAAATGGTGCATCCTGAGGGACTCCATTTGTTGGTAGTTCGCAGCATTATTGAAATCACCCCAACTGGTTCAGATTTACCCCTTTTCCTCAAATATAGTCATCTGCAAATGTCAAAAGGACCAATTATTATTAACGAGCAAGCCTTCGAGGTTGCCCTTGCGCAGAAATCAAAGATCATAGGTGCTGTCCCATGACGACGGTTACTTTTTAGTTCCCGATAGGAAGACCCATCTAACAGCTACAATATAATGACATTGAAAAACAGAGCTTTCGCCAAAATCCCAAATGTGGGAATCGTTTTTGAAAAATTGTTTTTCTTTTTCACCTAACAATCTATGTTGTTCCATTTATTCCATTTCAAAACAAATGATGGATTTCCTGCGGTATGTCATCGGAAGTATCCAATCAGGGACCGATCAAAAACAAGTTTGGTACTCCAAGAGGAAATAATTTGTGACAGAAGGCATCAGGACTTATAAAAGGTGACTAAATGGAATAATGAACTATGTCTGTCAACCTTTGAAAGCGTAGGGGATGATTGCTATCAAATAATTTATGGCAAGAGCGGCGCTGTAAAATCTGTAAAAAGTCATTCTTAGTTTGGGACTTGTCTCGTTTGTTTACCTCTTGGTTTTGTCAAGGAAAATGACAAAATAGACCATCCAGGACACGGTAAATACCATATCAAACGTCACTTCCTGAAGTTGATCTAGGGCTACCCTTGTCGTTCTGTGTAGCGTAAAGTGTTTTCAAAGTTGTTTCATGTCTCACTGGTCCAACATGATAGTAGGTAAGCATAATGAATGACAGAACAGTTTAGTCCAATATAAGAGTATTTTCACATGAGTAATCAATTTGGCATTTCCCGATGCCAATTTCAATCGTATTCACTCCACTGATTTCTGTCACTTTCATCCGTTTTCAAATTTCAACCCACATTAGGTCAGTACGGGGATCCATCGAAATCTATTGGATAACAAATACATCATGCATATGCCAATTATTTTCAATAATGGCTCATGGCGCGTTATCCTGACATCATTTTCGTCAGATCCGCTCGCGGTATTCCATTTTGACAGTGTTCGCTTTGCTGCTAATGCGTGATACTTGAAACGATTAGCGTTCGCGTGACTAAACCCATATGGGGAAAAAGTTGGTTTCCTCATTTGTACGGTGAATAACTCGAACATTCGATACTCGCTTCGGTCGTGCAATGTAATTCATCCTTTGTGTCCGCATGGTTACTGTTTATTTGTCAACCTGCAAACAACGGTGGGGACGAGTCCCTGAGAAAGTGTACTGTGGGTAGTTACCTGGTAGTCCCCAAGTGCCGAAATAAGTGGTCATCCTTAAGCAATCGCCACTGCATCCTCACTGCACTGGGCTAAACCTGTTAGTGAGGCAGTCTTTAGACCGCAATCCAGTATTCCTTAATCAGATGGAAAAGACCAATGTTATTCGGTATTTCGCTTGATACACAACTACTAATTCACTCTCCCATTTGTTGGTAAATTGGATATAGAATCGAATGCCGAGAAGGGTCTATGTTATTAGCATAAAATTATACTAATCGCCAAGTAAATCACAGTGCAGAAAAAATATTGCAAAACATGATTATAAGTGGTTTGAAGCTTTAATGTCTAATTATCATACTCCAGCCAGTGAGGTGGTTTAGGTTTCCTTGTGGTTTTTACAGGCATTATAAATATGTTGATTGCTTTCGGGGGAATACTGTTCAAGTTACGATTGGCAAATTCGAATCACTTCTGGTGCGGTTTCCAAAGATGGAAAAATAGAAGCAGTTGAATTTGGCCTTTACTAATCTACACCCATGATTTCTGGTCACTGCGGATTGAGTATCGGAAGCGACCTAGCAAATAGTTTGTTTGTGAAAGGGAGCAGTACTTGTTTATAATATCGATTGCCGCAGACTATGCGAATTTAATAGATTTGCGGGAATGGAGAAATCTTGCAACGACTAGATGAACTGTTCTGCTCCACAGCCTTGGCAAAATATGTGGCACGAACTCTGACAATCCTCGCTAACCTTTGGGAGACATTAACGATAGAAAGGCTATAAGCATGGATAGGCTCACACGGAATCTCTTCAAATTTTTTGGCCGAATCATCATATATGTTCACATATGTTCACAGGGACATTACGGTTGGTGAATAAAAACTAGGACAACAGCTGCCATGAAATTCGGCTACGGAAATAGGGTAAACCGAAAGAGTTCTCTGATAAAATGTGCTACTTGACATAACCGAAGCAGACTGTCCTTGCAACCGGCATCTGTAAAAACGCATAATTTATAGAAGAATATTCGGATATAACACCATGATGAGCATCATTTCTTCATCTCACTGCGTACAGATTTGAAGCACTAAGCACAACCGATGGGGGCCCATTGGGTTAAGTTTCAGCAAACATGGTGAAAGTGAAGGCAGGGCATTATTCTCCACGGATAGCAAACAATCCTGGTTATGTAATTTTGCCCTCGAGTTTCGGAATTATTGCATGAATAAACGATAACTATCGCATCTAACGGCTCCAAGCAGCCGGGTGAAGTCTGTTTCTAGTGCGTCCATCAGGAAGACCACAACTTTTGACCAACCAGAAAATGGTTGCAATGAATCCGCCGAGATCT
Source organism: Fasciolopsis buskii (assembly GCA_008360955.1). Taxonomy (NCBI): domain Eukaryota; kingdom Metazoa; phylum Platyhelminthes; class Trematoda; order Plagiorchiida; family Fasciolidae; genus Fasciolopsis; species Fasciolopsis buskii. The sequence goes on from LUCM01005956.1 coordinate 75,883, forward strand.
TCAGCCAGCGGAGACAAATTTGATCATTTCCACCTAGAGGGGATGTCATTCTTCGGTAGAGAGTAAACATGAGACTGGAATGGCGCTCTGTTGGCGTGCCCGGGACATGGAGCGGAACCAATGTTTCATTCACTGCTAGCTCGGTTCTTAGCATGAAAGCCCAACAATTTTGTGGCGTCACTAGTTTGCCAATTTTCTTATAGTTATTCAGTAAAATAATGAGTTGTATTTTGAAGTACGATGATATGATTGCCTGCTTAGCTTTCGTGATCTAGGTTCGGAATAAATGGGCAATGGGGAAGACTCATTTTCGTGATGATGCTAATCAATGCTACTTTTTATTTTCCTAACTCTGTAAGTATTCAAAAATTAATTGACAGGAAATGCTTGCCTTGAATTGCGCTGGTATTAAAATAAGGATAATCCACAGAACACAAGGGAAAAAAGGAAACAGTAAAAGAAAATAATATGGGTGGAAAGGGATTGACAGTGCAACAGGATTCCCTTTTGGTTCATTACTTGTGTTGTACGTTTTAAACCTTCGCGTGCAATAAATGTTGCATTTCTCTCAAAAACTTGGTGAAACGAAGATAGTTGGACTCATCACCTTGTAAAAGTGAAAAATATAAATTCATCAAGGAATGATTTGAGCATGTCAGGTAGATTGCTCCGAAAGCCGACTGAAACACGGTTACGGTTTGCCAAGATGCGTGTTCAGTTTAAGACAGTGGAGTTATTACAGATATCGATTCCGGAGGATATGGAACAAAAAGTAGATCATGTTGAAATACGAGAGCAGCACATTGAAAGATGGGTGTGCAGAGGATGCGTATGATCTGAAAGTATTTTATGAGCAATTTTTTAAATGTGATTTATTGCTGGTCATGTAGATGGATGAACAACTCGGTTAGTGTTATGAATGACACGGCTAACAATTGAGAGCGCCCATAGAAGAATATTAGTCTTATTTGGGGAGACCGAACAAATTAAATAGGGTTTAGAAAAAAACATTGGCCAAAAAAGCAGATGAAACTTTGTTTCCTCTTGTAGTGTCGAGGCTTCCAAATTTGAAATGACAACCGTAGGAGATTCTTTACTCAGTTAGAAATGTGAGAAGTCCACTTCAGATATATAGGCCAACTGAAATGGGTCAGTAGGAGGACGGATAAAAGAACGCAGGCGCCTGAGCACAGCAAGCCATGTCAGTTTGAGACCAGATGATGTTAAGGCGATGGGGCAAAAACATTTTGCTAAATCAGTAGAACTGCTAAATTTTGCGATGGGAATAATAGTGGCAGGCCTCCAGCAGTCAGCGGTAGAAGAAGAGCTTAATGATGTTTTAATCTGAGAAGTGAATGCATCTGTCAGGGCTAAAATAATATTTGGGGCCAAACTGTCTGGACTGACCCTTGCGGTAATTTTAGTGGTGCTGAGAAGGTCGAACAAATGTTCCCTGGAAAAACTTCTAATCATCATATCACCAACCTGTCCAAATATGGCTGGAGTATATGTGGAAGGATGGGTGAAGCTTGATTTATGCTGTCAATATCCGCAGAACAATTCACATATCTCTTTTTCTTTCCACACAACAGTGGAATGTCTTGCCACAGAAATCCGTTGTTGATACTACCCATGAGTTGGCTGGCGAATGTCGTTCCGGTGCGTTTGATTTCAGCTCTTATCAAGTTGGAAATATACTGCACGCTTGACTTATTACGAGATTTGTAGAAGTGCTCCTTACGTCTTCCTAGAGATTTCAGTTCCTGGGTAGAGATATGGCCATTTTAGACGAGTAGTGTTTCTAAGGGACAGCAGACATCAAAGTTTGCGTGAAATTCTGACATTGTGATTGAGCAGGGGTTCAAGAGAGAAACAGGCAAATGCGAGTGAAAGGGATTTTTGAAGAAGAGTAAGATTGTTGTGTGAAAATTTATAGAGGCGGCCTTGTTTGCATGAAGGAGTGGAAGACTGAGCGATGGTATATCTTGGGCTCTAACAGAAGTAGTTAGTGATCACTAATTCAGACGAAAGCATGCAGTTTCGGGTGAATGGTAATAACTCTATCTAAAATGGAGTTCGTTCTGAGGGGAGGAACGCAGATGGTCAGTCAAACCAAACACAGTCGGTGGTAGGTCAGATATATGATTGAAATCGCTTGTAATAATATGCAGATTACTTTCAAGAACAGAAATAGTAAATGCTAGAAAAATCAAGGACAATTATTTATGTTGTGTTGCTAGCTAAAAGCGGTAATGTATAAGTTTGTTGTGACTGTATTGTTCTGGCGAGAAAACCTAGGATGAAACTGAACTTCGAGAAATTCTTTTCCATTTAGTGAGTACGTATAAGTAACTTTGGACTCGCCAGACCAAAAGGAGTTTACGCATGTTGCAACACGGCCTCCAGTCTTCTTCTTGTTCGAAACTCTGTCCTGCCGATGGATTCTGAAGCTGTCTATTGACATGAGCGAATCAGCAATATCCGGCTTCAGCCACGATTCTTGTATGCAGAAGGCACACGTGTGAACATGGATCAGTGATATCCATAAACAGAGTGCGGATGCTGGTACTGAAGAATGCCAGAATGGACGTTTAATAGCTTCTTGGCTGCCAGCGTCAGTGCATCTTCTGGATGTATTAGAAAGTCTTTGGTTTGCAACCATGCGTGATCCCATCCCCTGGTGAGTACTAACATGGTTTTTATACAACACTAAGTCCGACCGATTTTAAGGGAGAAAAGAACCATAATGGAATTAAAAATCCTTCGCGAAAACTACGAAACTGATGGAGCATGGAATTTCGCCGCAGCCAGTCAAAGCCGGGAAGCAGTCCAATTGAGTCGTCAGTGAGCTCTGCGTACTCAACCCCTAGACAAGGATTGGCCCGCTGCTGAATAGGTTCTTCTCCGCTCACGCAAAGCTGAAATTCTCAACAGAATTCAACAATAAAATAGCATTCTTGGACAGACTATCAATTCGTAGAGATCACGGTTCAGTTCGGCGATCAGTACACAAGAAAGCCACAAGGAATCGGCTATACTTCTATTTTCACAGTTTTATATGTCGAATGGCATAGCGGGCAAGATGCTTTTGAGGCAGAACATCAAATGGCGAGAAGAGCATTCATTAAAAATGGTTTCCAAAGTAGATTAAGCGATATGGTATTGGAGGCAGAAAAGGAAGTTCCCAGGAGGATGGTGCTGGAGCGGAAGCCATTATGCATAACTGTCATTCAAAGGTGGCACGCTAGCAGAGAGAGCACAAAGTAAACTGACTAGCTGCATCAATAAGACTATTTACGCAGTCAAGCTTCGCATCTTTTTCGAAATTTGGCCCCGCCGTGACATCACGGTTGAAATACAAAGTCCCTGATTCTGCAGCTTTGTTTCGTCTATTCATTCACATGTTTCTGTGGGAGAGTGTACAACTAGGCGCTTGTCTGAATATATTCGTGATCATCACCCTGCATGGTCAAACACTAAAGCAGTTAAGTCAATTAACGGTTCAGTCGTTTTACACCTAGCATAAACTAACCACACCGTGATTCGGGCGCACGCTTTTTGGGCCCTATGTTAGGTCAGGGGTCAACAGCCTAGGTTGGCAAAGTGTTGCCTCTTGAGCACAGCGGAAGCTGTCGCGATCCATCTAAACAAACCTCTTCTTTGTGGCTGTGTTTCAGCTTCGCTGCCCTAACCTCCGCTCCTATGCAAACCCTAAACCACCAAATGATAAACACATTTATCTGTTTTCGGGTTGTGCATGTAGCACCACCAATCCCTTCAGACCAATATTTCTGTCGGATTAATCCGGTCCCTTTTAAAATTCTTCTGAATATATTGTGATTCAATGGCATTAGCACGAATCACTGAACACGAGTCTGTTCGCCGACTTGTGATTTTGCAATGTGCTCAGTAGGAATTTTCAAACGGTTGGAAACGGTAACCTTCCCGATTTTACATCTGCACGTTTTCATTTGTGAATATTTCATGTAGTGGAACTATCAAGTGGTAGTGTGATTGAATTTTTCGAGCGTTCAAAAGGGGCAGCCACACAGATTTCTGTTCACATAATCTATTCTCGTTTCACTTATTCTCGATGGATCTGGTAAGCTTTACTGTTGATAACAAGTTTCAAGACTCGTCAGTGCGAACACACAAAATGCTCATGTTATCTGTCAGCATGTACGCACCAGCAGACAATGTAAATAATATGAAAATTATTTGCTGTCTGAATCGTAAATAATTTATGGTAAGTGTTTCGCTTCGACAAAACAAATTTCACACATGAAGCTCTGATACAAGTCGTCGACCGAGGAGCCCTCCTGTAAAATTTGCTTTCTATTTTACCATGTAAACTTGCTATAAATCACTACTTTGATGAGAGGACATAGTCCACAAATGCATGGATTTTGCGATTGTGTGGTTGACTGTAAAGTGCTGGCGAACTGTGTGCTGCTCCGGTCAAAAATTCCGTAAGGCACGCTTGTCAAGAAACGGTTGCCTCAAACAGCAAAAAATGAAAAAGCCTTCATTTGAGTGCGTTTATTAAGTGATCATTATATGTTACTCTCCAACCCTGAGTGTAATTCGAAAGATTCAGAATTTGTACTTTAGTGTGTACGTGTATGCACATTTATGCATAATGTAAAAATTCTAGCGCTAAACTAGTTATACTAGAACATGGCGAGGAAAAGAAACGATTGCAGAAAAAGAAAAAGTAAAAAAGGGGTTTGTGCAGAACCCACTAAATACATCAGCTCTTCCTGATCACTCGGTCATGCCACTAGTTGTCCTTCGTCATCCCTGGTTCCTATATGGGCTGTTGTCCTGCTTGACCGCCTGCTTATTCCAGACTGAACTCCAGCCTCTCCAAAACCAAAAGCGACCTGCAAGTTTGGTTCAATTTTGGCCGTCAGCCGGTATCCAATGGTTCGGTTGATGCGCCTCTTCTGACCAAATATTTTGGGCCAGTGGAACAAGACAGAGAGCAAAGATTTCACGTGGATGACGCACCACACTTGACATATGACATTTTCACCAGCGGTGGTAATTTTTGGTAGTATGCTTATAACATGAAAAATCAGGACCCCCTAGACACGGCCGCTGCCTTCCTCGAGACGCTTTAACCAGCGAATCGACGCATACTCCGTTCGCGGTTAACCGTCTTAGGAATCAGGATTCAACTTCTTCATTCCGTATTAATCCCCTCCCACTAGTAACTAATTATTCGGCCTGTTTCAGTTAGCTCCAATGGCGTACGAAAAATTAACATAAGCCGTGTCAGGTGACTCAACATTATAGGCTGATAATCAAGGTTGCCTGTTCCATCTTCTGTCAAGGTAGATTCATATTTTTATAGTCTCTCTTAAACCCAAATGAAAATACAAAACATCAGAAATATCCTTCTTGTACTCAGACTCGAAGTCAGAAAGTACAACTGAAAATACGGAAGAGCGGGAAGAGTACACTGACGAAGTCCAGCAGATTGACAGAAACATTTACTGTTGTGTGTTATGCAGTGTAGGAGATTCTGTATGAGCTCTTAACTGCCCCTCTTCAATACCAGCAGTCCAATATACCTCACGGTTCGTGAGTGGGCGAGGCAATACTCGGCTAACCGAACCGTGATAGGGGACTGCATGAAGAGTTCAATCAGTCTAGTCCTTCGGGTGGCATAGGCAGTCAGGGCGTTTGCACAACAATAACAGTAGGCCAATTTGATTCCACCTTATAGCACTCACTCAGAATAAAGTTCTCAACAAAACACCGGTTCGAGAAAGCTTTATCAATTAAAAGACATCTAATGAGCCTTGGAGAGAATAAGATGACTCATAAAATGACACGGACAAGGATTATCTTTTGTGGATAATTAAGGCATGAGGATTAAGTTATCATTGTTGGACCCGTGGGCATTTTTCAGATGAACGCCGGCCACGGAATGATGCACTGCTTTCTGGAATGTTGCTTCCAACGCCAAAGGTTTTACTAGAGCGCATGATGGCACAAGTTTCAGAACCAGTACCAAGTGATTAGCGATTCGATATAAAGGAGACTTTCGATTGGTAGCGAAAAAGATGGACGTCATATCTTCGTGTGCACTTGCGGTCGAGGCAAAACAGGATCTGTCGTGCATACTTAATTTTCCTTGATTTTGAATCAAGCACAAGCTATTAGGATGATATGGTTCCATTTTACCTTTTTTCAAGACTGGTTACTTAGGGACCATTTTGTTTATGAAATAATTCAGCTTTCATTCAAATAATGAAGACACTCAGGAGTTTGTCAGTTAATTTTTACTGCCAACTTTCCTTCCCTATTATTTTGGGCTTCCGTTTCACACTCACTGCATGACTGTAAGTAATGGTCACCCAACTTTATTAAACCGGTGAAATCCGAATTATGAATGGATGGATAAGCCGATCAAATGTCAGTTTTAACACGGCACTCTGAAGCGGCCAATATAGGTTTTAAAAGAAAGATCACCACAGCTAAACCAGCATTTTTCGTTTTACTTTCCAAATTTAGTCTGTGGATTTATCAATAAAACCGTCAGACCCGTGGCGCTCGTGGATGCCAGCTGGCCAGAGTTGGAGAACTACTACAGAACCCAAAGATTCTACAAACATGCAAAACCGGAAGATCAAACTTTTAACCGTGATGAGGAGCTGGGTGGAAATCTGGAATCTAATGGACTGCGTCAACAATCACTGCAAGCCAGCACTGCTATTCGATGCTATCGGCGTCAGTTGCTGGTTAGTCTGAGTTCACGCCTTCAGCTCCCATTGGCTACGTTAATGGACATGACAGAATGCCCGGCCACATTAATCGAATCGGCTATTGGGGCCGGTTCTATTGTGGGCAAGGCATATGTGGCCGAATACCCTTATCATCGCCTGTCAAACCCTGCTTCCCCACCGCTGATTCAGTCGTTAGCCCCAAGCCAGGACTTGATGGCTGAGCTACTCAAACATATCACCCTGCTGAATGAGGAAATGTGGAAAGGATTTGCGATTGTATATGAGAACGAAAGAGGTTTGCACTTTTACTATTTTGTGAAATTTGCCTAGTTCTAAAAGCAAAACATCACAAGTCAGGTGTTTATTTTCTATAAGGTATCAAAAAGAAATAAACATTCCCCCTGTGAAAATCGAGGACTTAAAAGTAACGAATTTTGCAAATAACAGAGAGGTTTACGACTGTTTCGTTTTAGGAAAAATCGATAGTATGTACTTTTATTTCCTCATATGCCAACAAATGATAGTGACGTAAGGCTCATCCCAACTCTGTAATGCCTCTTTTCGTTTGGAAACAGGTCTTTAATTTAGCAGCTGTGCTGAAAAGGTGCCACATCCACAGCAGAACACGATATATGTGGGGGATCCTACGGATATGGCTAAGACAAGCGGGAATGAGAATGCAATTCACAACTGTAATCGATTTAGTACAGTGGGTGTACTAGTAAACTAATTCCAGGTTATTACTCACTGGGTGAAGCTAGGGCCCAAAATTCTTCCCACTGGGTCTTTTTGGTTTCCCGCTGTGGAATCTAAAACAAGAGAAGGTTACAAAATTACTCTCTGCTGCATGTTCATTGCACCGAAGTATCGGAATACTCATCGAATCGTGATGACAAATCAGATCTGCAGGAGTTGGTTACTAAAGGAAGGCTCCAACAGCTAAGTATAAGTAGTCATGAGGCGTTCTGGAGGGCTGCAACAGTACATGCGCAGATGTGATTCACTCCGAGGGCAGTGATGTTGAACATCTGAACTCGATGATCACCGAACCTCATGTGACGCATTTCACTGTTAGTAGTTAGTGCTGTTTTATACAGGCAAACACCTATTTTGGTGAATTTCCAACTGTAGGCAACCTCGTCAGGGCAAGTGACACTGTTGTTGTCAGATACAAAGATTTCCTCGTGCTTGCGCAAGGATCATTCGGTTAGAAATAAGTGTGAGAGCTGTACAATTTCAACCGGATTTGTTTCAACTCTAAGAATTATATGATGCTGACATATGAATACGCTAGTCGAAGTGAATAAATTTCTAGCAATTGAGGCAGTGAATCATCAAATGCGAAGCATCTATGTGGTCTAGCTCGCTAGGAGGTATCAACAATCACTGCTCACTGATAACGGAGCACGACCTAGGTGAAGACTGGACCGATGCAATTGAAGTACTACACCGGATAGTATAAGAGAGCTTCATAATAATGTTCCTTAATTCAATGACATCTCTAAAATCACAGATTGCCGCTTGATTAATGACCGGCCTGAATTACCGTCAGTAAAACACAAACTTGGCAGGATTTCGGACTCTGTGTAGCTACATTTAACAAAAGGTCGCCATTATGGATGTTTTTGTGAGCATAATAGCAAGAAGAATAAACATTCAGCAAAAATGATAAAACTTTGCAAGTTCATCGGATTCAAATCTAAAGTTTTCGAAAGATATCGATCAATTCTTTATTTTCAACCTCAAACTGTTAGCAATGTCAAAAAAATCACCAGTATTTCATCGCAAATGCACAACACTGAATGATTCACGTTTGAAAGCGCTGGTTCTTCACTGAAATACTTAATCTTTATTTTTATGCGTATACCGGTATACACTTGTATTACAAATTGTGCATGTGGTTTTAAGTCAGCATGCGAGTGGATAAAGTAGATCGAAGGGTGTGTTTCCGGAAACGCAAGCACGAGTAAGTGTATCTGCGATTTCTCGTCACGATGAGGACAGCATGCCTGTCGAGATATGCAGCATCCGAATGGCCGTTTTCATGATTTTAACTCAGTATCCCTTTTGATCAACTGGCTTCTGTTTTTATTTAGCAAAATGCCTCCAACCTTCTAAGAAACACGCAGAATGTCTCGCGATCGTTTGGCCGTCATAGTGAAACGCGTCTGATTTCTTGTTCACTGTCCACTCTAGATTGACCTGAATTCTACTCAAAAATTTATCTCCACCGGCATTTTCATGTTGTATTTATTTCCTATTAAATCATAGAAATTCGCTCAAGGACGATGACATCGAAGGGATATTAGAATCTCGTGGTTTCGGTGGATTCGTTTGTTCAGTGAGACGGATAGTTCTGTGTTAATCAATGGTTATCCCGATATCAGGAAAGCTGTATTAATCACTGAAGTGCATCAAACATTGGAGTTCATCAGGAAATTGATTGTTAGTTTTGTAAATTCATATGGCTGACTGGCTGTTTTATTGGCTTGCGACTGCCGAAAGTATGCATTCTGTGTAGCAATTGTTCCGTTTTATTGATTTATATAGAGGTGTTATACAATTTCCGACAACACTGATCATAAATATCAGGCACTTCGTACCGCATTACGCTTCTGCAGCCTCTTCACTTCCAAATGCTGCCGATTAACCGTTTTTCGGTACTGTACGAAGCCAAACAACAAAATACGTAACTTCGACTGCTTTTCTCTTACGAAAAAGAAATACCCATGGAAATAACAGCAAAGGCTCTGAACTTCCCCAGTTCTTTATGTTAACTAGCGAGGTTAATTTTGAAAATTTGACACCCCACCCAGAAAAAATCTTGAGGTCAGTGAGGGGATTTTTGGGTTATAAGGCGTCTCCAAAGCAAGCCCTGAATTTTATATCGTGGCATATTGTTGCAAAGTATTTCAGAGTGCCGCAATTTATTTCCCTTTTGGTATTTGCAGTCCATCCAAGCCGCAGCCACATTATCCTTACGGAGAAATAATGAGGCCCTGAAATGGTATGAGTTGGGAACCGCAATATTCGTTTTTTGGTCATTTAGTACAACTAAAGAACACCTATCTATTCAGTATGAGAATATCCACTTCAAAAAACCTAACTGAAAGCAGAACTGAGAAGTCACTCAAACTTTGAGCCTACAATTTTCCCTTATAATTAATGAACGCATTTGGTTGATCTGTTGGCCAGAATTACTCCCATTCATTTCTTAAATCAACTCAGTAAAGCTTCTGGGCATCCCTTTACTATAAGTTAGACTCATTCTCATCACTGTAACAGTGACGTTCCTACGCACCGAGAATCGCAACCCTCATTAGACAAGCTATTAAACTTGAGATTGTGGAAAATATTCACATTTTCGTTGGAAATACCTAATTCACTGTCATCTGCCCAAAACTTGGAATGCCTAATCTGAAGATAGCCGAGTCACTAGGGATTCGATCACCGACCTCGGTATCATCGTGCGTGTGATCACACTTTTACATTTTTCCTTGGAAGACACCCGCACAAACTGAATCATCGATCCTTTGTTTTGTAGGTTGTCACGGGTATACTGATCAAACACATGCATACTCAAAAAAGATGTAGGCAGCCTTAAAGAGAAACAGCTCTTTAATGAGAGGAATAGTTACTCAGATTTTTAAGAAACATTCACAAATCGGCTACTCTACACAAAAGTGTACACCTTGTTCGTTAATAATCTTTCGGGAATGTGGTAATTACGTCGCTGAATGTATTCAATGGGATCATCGACAGAACAGCTTAGTCTGGCGTCTGTATCCGAACCCCCAAGTAAAATGAATATAAAATTTACAAGTCCATCACACCAGGTAGCCGGTGAAAAACAAGAGTTGTGAGTGGGCAGCAATACTCTATCATTGTATTACCCAAGAATGGTGCGCAAAAAAAAAACAAATGAATCATCGTATTCGTTCTTATGAGTGACTGTATCAGCCCATGACAGATTGCCCTGTAGATGTATACTTTCGGATTCCCATGGGAACAAAGACCACTTAACGGACTAACGTATCGCATACGTGAATGTGTACGAACATCCCTGCAGGCTTTCCTATTCACCCAGTGGCCTTAGGTCACTTGGCATTTTAATGGCCCGCCCTGCAGTCATGAGTAGTTATGCCAGATACTGATACGTTTGTTCGCGTTGATTCAAGCTTTAAAAACTGTAAAACAGTCTAATCTAAGTGATTTGCTTCCAGTTATTTCACATTAGTCTATTGGGAAGCGGAAGCTACTAACCGGCGCGGCATGGTGCGACAACATGAAGTACTATTGGTTTTTCCTTGTCGTTTGGCTATTTACCCGGGAGATGAGTTTTAACAACCACTATTACCAGTGAGACTGCCGTGAAACCACTTCGTTTAAGCCGACGTATCCGGCCAATGAATATATGTAACTGGGAAAGAAGCTCGTAGTCGAGTAGTGATTCTGACATGAATCAAGTGCTCTTTACTTGACGAGATAATGTGAAAAAGTTGAAGTAAATCTTTAAGACAAACTATCTCATTAATTTACGCACAACATAGTTTGTTTAACTGGAGCTGAGACGAAACTCATGAAGAGTTAGAACTTTCAAGTTCATATATTTTTCTTCCAAAGCTCCGTAGTATTCTTTCTATATCTTTTTAGCAATTTGTACTGTCCCTCATAAACATAAATGAACAGTAAAAATCGTCATGAATGGAGATCGGATTTCAGTGCAGTATTTTCACTTAATCTCCGAGTCTAGTGTTTAGGACGCGAAAATTCTTCACTACTGGGCTGGTTTACATTTTTCGTGCATAGGTGTTATCAATTGTAATTCTCTGCCTATTTATGGACGGCTAGACCTTGGATTGATTTTTGCCTCATTTGAGCGACTTTGCCCCGGTGTCGATCTTTGAAGGGTAGCCTGAAGCAAATGATATGCATTGATGCAGAAATCTAGCATGATTGGAAGCCCAATGAGCGCATCAGCCGTATCAACACTTCTACAGGCGAAAACGGAATACGATTGTACAATCCGCTGGCTACGCATTAACTAGAAGTTCGACATTAGAAACCTGGTTTCAGTCAGGGCAATCTACATATTCTTTGCTTTTTAAGGGCACATGTATGAGAAAATGTAAAAGCATCCATTTTTTTCTATGCTGTTCTATGACTAGAGGCCACCCATGTTTTCGGCGTTGGAAGCTAGCAGTTAAATGTAAACGTTGCTTCATAAAAGGGTGACATCGGGAATGGTAGTTGCAGAAATTGTGGTCTTCCCTGTGGCGCTTTAAGTGAAATTATGATCGTCTTAAACGTCGTCTGGCAGTTTTCATACCGGAATGTGTAATGCATTGATTTCGACTTTGTTTAACAATTTACCAAGTGAAGAACAAACCTCAGCAGTTTAATCCTCTTCGACCGATTCTTGCAGATTTCGAAAAATACCGCAATACTTTGGAACATATACAAATCCCAGCTTTACTACGACACTGGGGAACTAATTCGTTCTCGAAAGCAAAAATTGTACGTGATATCAAACATCTTCAGGCATTCTTTTTGGATTTGTCAACGGCAAATGTGGAGCAGTTTTTTCAGATGGTAAGTCTCAAGTCTTAGAAAATCGTTCGTATTACTTCTTTGGCAATAGCAATAAGTAGTAGATTCACTTGATTATTTTGTCTGGTTGACATGTTCCAACTGTTTCACAATGGAAAAATTCCTTTAGCGACTATGTACAGACGTCTCGTTTGTGGCTTTCATTTATATGTCTGGATTGCGCCGTGATGGAATCGGGTTGGACTACGTTACATGAGAACAAATGACCGAGGTCAACACAGGAAGATTTCTTTGAAGCTGTTGAGAACTAATCACCGATAAACCACTGATGTAATGTAACTCTGTCCCGATTGGAAACGATTACACCCATAGACAGTATCGGTTTTCGGCTCCGAAATTGTCGACGAATAAGGATTTCTTACACCCCCTAATTTATCCGCAAAAAATGATGTGGAACTTGGACATTCAGTGCAAAATCAACCGCTTCACTTACACATTCATACAAATATTCCCCAAAAAGGAACACCCTTCCAAACATCTTAGTGGGAATAGCGAATTTTCCTCCTCATTAACATGTTTCGCGTACAGATGAATAGACAAACTTCTCACGGAGGCACGCGACCGATTCCGCAGTTAATACGGCTCGTCAGGAATACGTACCTGTACTGTCCTGTCGAACCATCAGCAAACTTAGGAAGTCCTGTTCTAGTTTCTCACTAGAACTTCACTCGAATCGTCAGGAATTATTATCTGTTCACGATTTTAACGAATCAGTTGAGATTCTAGTGAGTACCGAGTTTTCCATTTCGCGGTATTGTTGCTACCACAAAGAGTACACGTAGGATAGCCAAAGCCTAGCAGTTGTTGAGTAAATTAAGGAAGAATATCTCTCTCACAAATGTGTGAATAACTTCAAGGATGTCGCGGACTATCAAGTCCAAAAACATTGGTCTTAGTATGGCAAATAATTAAATGACATCTCGATGAAAAACATTGGAGTGATGTCTAAGAAACAGAAACAGAGGGTAAGTTTGTAAATCCCACGCATGAGCATTAAATATGACGAAAACCGGTGGAAACAGAATGAGCAATAAAAGACCCACTCATCACTGAGTTTTTTTAAAGCCCTAACAAACTGTAGACGATTCAAACAAAAAAATCGTTTAATTGTAAAAGAAAACGGTCTTTTGCTTTAAAAACTGGCACATTAAAATATGTGTAGCCAATATTGACAGCCTGTGAAATGCTACTTTCACCTTGAAAATGGAGAAGGATAGAAAATTTGCATTTTTCATTGTACCTGTGAAAAACAACAAAGTGCATCTTGAACGCATCAGTATCTGGGAAGCAAGCCGATCACGTATTCGGACCTCGCAGAAATCATCGGAACACCTGAACGAGGTCTTGCACACGAAGGTTTAACATCCGAGCTGAAAACACACTGATGTGAAATGAAAAGCAAAAAACGACAATTCTTCAGGATATTTAAATGCATCGAACATCTGAAGACCACTTTAAAAATAACCATATATCGTATGAATAAAAAGAATCAATGAACACGACTTAACCGAACCAGGAAAGTGACACAGAAGCAGAATATGTCTGAAATGTTCCAAGATACGGCCAGCTCCAAGGAAGCCTACTCACACACAAACCATCTAAAATCTAGACAAATCCGATACCAAAACCAAACAACTATCTTCAGATAGCTGACAGAAAAACACCCTTCACAAAATCAAATGTTTGGGAGGCAAACAATTCCAATTCTCTCAAACTGGTTGAAAAACTGCCGTGGACATGTATGAACACAGGACGGTTACAAGACCGAACTAGGTTTTCTTCTCTCCCAAGAGTATTAAAGAGGGCACACTAATATTTCGGATGAGGTTTCACTTCTGGATAACACAACCTCAAGGCGAAAGTGTTCTTTAGCTGACTAAATCGTAGATAAATTAGGCCGTAAATTGTATAATATAAGCTATTCTGTCGACAAACTCAGCCAAATACTGACTGGTTGACTGAAAAATTGTCGATTGGCAGTTTCACACTCGCATTTTACACGAGCATAACTCTAGCTTTAAATCGTCAAGCATATGCACAGTCGAAATAAAAGCAAACGAGTCTAAGTTTAGTAATATCGACCTATTCAAACATTGCGTCAGCATGCTGGACGTAAAACCTTAGAATACGCATACAAAATTCAGGTGCATTAATTTTCGCAATGTGAATACTTTTGTGGCTATGGTGGTTTATGCTTTTATAAAACACTCATTGGGGACGGAAACGAATGTTAGTCCAGGCGAAATGAAGGAGAACACAAATCACTTGTTACTTTTAGTTTCCCTTTGCAATTAGAAATGTAACTTTTTTATCGAACCTAATATCGTGTGACTTATCTTTTACTACAGTATTGCTTCCATTTCTGATTATTATTGCTCTGACCGTATGATGAATTTTAAAGACTCTGGGCTTACGGGATTCGGTGATTTGGCCCCGAGATGCTTTGTGCAAAGCACTGCTTTTACCAATCTGAGTCAGACTCTTAACGGAAAAGCTGATCCCAAATTCAACAAGCTTAAACACCAAGCTTCCCATTTAAGGTCAACTAAAACATTGATCTGAAGCTTAAGGACAAACACACCACATATACTGAATAATAAATTCAACGAATCTTCGGCAACTACGACATCCTCCTAACTGATGACAACATTCAGCCTCTGAATATCAAGCTCAGCTACTAGGACCTAATGAGAAACATTGTTCCGACCTACAAGCAACAGTCATCAAAGTAATTCAGAATGACTGAGTCACTATGGTGGATGCACAATATTGGTTCTTGTTTAAGGTAACTAACAGGGAGACGAAGCCAAAATGTTCAAATCCCTTAAGTGTGATGCGATGGTAGACCACATATGGTATCGCAGAGTGAATCAATTCCGTTGGTTCTAATTTCCACGATGTGTACATCCTCTAGGCCTCGATCTGCTGAACACTGGGAGTATTGTACCAGGTGACAAAATTATAGACAATACGGGTTCCCACTTCAACCGTACTTTCCATATGGTTGTTTTCTTTAACAGTTTGCATTTCGTAAAAGTGGATTTTTGCGGAGACGTGACCAAAGACTTCGCGTTTGCCGATTCTGAAGGTGTAGGTTTAATAGTTCCAATAACGGATCGAAATCGACACCTAGGCATTCGGTGGCAATCAAACGGTTAACCTCAAGGTGTTTGACGACGTACACCTCGGGGTGAAATATTGTATTGTATAGACTTTTGCGTACAAAAAATAATGCCGCATTTCAGTCACAAACTGTAAGTTCAACAAATAAATTAGAGAGAAAAAAATTAATAAATAAAATAATAAAAAGTTACACTCATCGGCTCGTAAAGAATATAAAAGCACTCATTCAGGAATAATCATATCGCATTAGGACAGGCTGTTCAGATATTCGCCTGAAACCCGGTCACGGTTTGTTAAAATTCGTGCTATATATGGAACTCCGGAGTTCCTATAAAGATTGATTCTGGAGGGTATGGAACGAAAAGCGGATCGTGTGGAAATATGAGAGCGACACTTTGAAAGATCGTTGTGCAGAGGATGCGTGGAGTCAGAAAGAATTTCGTGAGCAAATTTCTCATATACTGATAAGTGTTGATCAAATAGATTAAGGGGCAATTCAGCTAGTGGTGTGAAGGACACCCGGCTAATAATTGATAGCCCCCGGCGAAGAATTTTGAAGACATTTTAAGAAAACCTGGAAAAATGACAGGAAAACAGCAAAGAATGGTTGAAAGAAAACTGGTATACAAATCGGGAGATAGTGCTCTGTATAACCTATTAGTGTCGAAGCCTCCTGATTTGAAATGACAACCGTCGGAGACTCTTTATATAGGTAGAAATGTGAGTGGTCTACTTCAGATTTTCATAAACAGTAACTGCTAGATGTTTCATAGGATCATTTCTGGAAAGAGTTTCTGAATTGATGGAGGACCTTACGGATGGGTAAGCCGACCGAGAGAGAGAGGGAGAGAGAACAGACATTTGAAACATTTAGATGTGTTGAAACTCAAAGTAGCTCGTGCAGAGAAATCGTAGATAGAAGGTGGGTTGTTGGAAAAACTTTAAAAATCATCGTTGTTCGAAACGGCTTGAGAGCGGGCGACATCATCAGCATACTTAAACAGATGACAAGAGGAGCTAGTAGATAAGTCGCTGATGTAAGGAAAGAAAAGAAACTGTAAAAGAACAGCACCCTGTATCATTCCTGAGTTGTTGATCAACGGTTTCGAAACCTTACTGTCCATTCATGGGCACAGGATTCGGTTAGTAAAGCAATCAGACAGCCATAGTAATAATAAAGAACAGGGATACCCAAATGTTTGCAGTTCGTGGAGTAGAAGAGACCGTGGGACTGAGTCAAATACCGACGAATAGTCCAGGAGGGCGCAACGCACATATTTCACCGATGCGTTTAAATACTTACAAAAGTGGTGAATGACGGAGACGACAGCGTCCAAAGTAGACCTGTTAGGTTTACAGGCAAACTGAAAAGGGTCGTCAGGAGGGTACATCAAAGAACGCAGGCGCTTAAGCATAGCTCCGTCAGTTTAAGATCGGAAGACGTTAAGGCGATGGGGCGAAAACGTTTTGCTAAGACAGTAGAATTGTTAGATTTATGGATGCGAATAAAAGTGACGGGTCTCCAACAGTCAGGGATAGAAGACGAGACTAATGACAAGTTAACTAGAGAAGTAAATGCATCGGTCAAAGCCACAGCACCATGCCCTAAACGACCCGGAGACAGACTATCAAGACCAAGTGGTGTGGAGAAGATGGAGCACCTCGTCTCTAGGAAAACTTGTAACTGTCCTATTACCACCCTCAACAAAAGTGATCGGGATATAACTGTAAAGATGAATGAAAGCTCGATTGATGCGGTCGACATTCGTAAAAGTTTTCGTATGATTCTTCTTCCCACACAACATTCGAATGCCTTGCCATAGGAATCGATTGTTGTTACCACTCAAGAGTTGGCTGGCGAACGTCATGTCGATGCGTTTGATTTCAGCTTTTATTAGGTTGGAAATGCACCGCACGTTTGAGGTATTACGAGATTTGTAGAAAAGCTCCTTTCAACTTCTTAGAGATTTCAGTTTCTGGGTGGAGATATGGCCATTTTAGACGAATAGTGTTTCTAAGAGACAGCGATATCAAACAATGCGTGGGCGGTTTCTGTGGAAAGTTTGACATTGTCATTAAGCAGAGGTTCAAGAGAGAAACAGGCAGATGCGATCGAAAGGGATTTCTGAAGAAGAATAAGGTTGTTGCGTGAAAGGTTACGGAGGCGAACTCGGATTTGATTTATTCGCCTGGAATGCTAACCTAGGGTATACCTTATGCCTTAACAGAAGCAAACAATGATCGTTATTTAAAATTGGAGCACGCAGTTTCAGGGAAAATAAATAACTTTCTAAAATGGAACCGCCTCTGGTGGGAGAATCGCAGAGATCAATCAAATCAAACACAGTCAGTGGTAAGATAGATGCATGGTTAAAGTCGTTTACAATAATATGTAGATAATCCTCAAGAAGATGAACAATGAACACTAGAAAAGAGTCGAAAAAAGATGCGATATTTTGTTGCGAGCTAAAGGGGGCAATGTATAAATTGGTTATGATAGTGCTGTTATGACAAGGAAACTTAGAATGACACTGTCACGAAATAGTCAATTCCATTGAGAGAGTACGAATAAACAACGTCGGACTAGCCAGACCAAAAGGAGTTTATGCATGTTGCAACACGGCCTCCAGTCTTCTTCTTGTTCGAAACTCTGTCCTGCCGATGGATTCTGAAGCTGTCTATTGACATGAGCGAATCAGCAATATCCGGTTTCAGCCACGATGCTTGTATGCAGAAGGCACACGTATGAACATAGATCGATGAGTGAATTGGTAGGGACATATCCGACATTTTCGTAAACAGATCGCGGATGTTGGTACTCAACAAAGCCGGAATGGACATCTTGGCTAGAAGGGTACGTTTAAGGGCTGCCTGCCAGCCAGCACGAGAGCCTCTTCTGGATCGATTAGAACCTCGCTGAGGTGCAGAATTATGGAATCCCAATGTATGGGGAGAAACGGTACCTTTCTGAACAAAAGTAATTCTGAACGATTGTAGCGTCGAACGGAGAACATGAACGAACCAAATATCCAACAACAAAATAACGAAATAGGATGACAGAAATTTTGCGCAGCCTGCCATCTTATCATCCAAACTATTGAACTCCCGTGTAAATTTAAAGGGCTTGAAATGTTGGATAAAATGTGACATAGCTGTGCCACGAGTAAATTCTTGAGTCAATTCCGCAAGATTATTGGGTCATCCTCGTTCGAGTACAATGTCAAGTTCATAATCGGACCGAGCCAAATTTGATAGAATAATTTGGTCTTATTTGAACGACATTTCGATGACCGCATAGTTTCCTAAGTTGCAGAATATTCTTATCCAAAACTTTATCCTCCCCGATCTTTTGGTTTAGACAAAACTTTTTCATTTTTAGGTCGGAACATGAGATTTCAGTGAATGTGTTTCGTAGAATTCCTCCTGGGGCCTTCAAAATCATGTCCCGTGGAGACGAAATGAAATTTGGTGATTTTAATAAAAAGATGCCGACTTTGCAGGTTGCCGAAATGAAATAAATTGGAGTGACACAAATTAGACACTTGCTTTATACAGTACGAAGCAGTTTCGAACTACCAATCCGTGTATCTCCATTTTTCTTCCGCCTAACTTATCATAACTGACGTCCATTTCATCAATCAGCCAACGCGCATCCATTCATTTACGTGCAGTTTTGTACCGGCTGGGGAAAATTTTACAATATTTCAATGATTTGCTTCAGTTCTGCTTCAGAATTTTGTCTAGTTTCTGGAAACGTTCGCGTGTTGTCACTGCTTGTTATTGCACTCTCGAATTCGTGATTGAAAGGATTCACATAGGAATCATGATTCGTGTACCGGTTATCGATGCGCATGTTGTGAATACTCGTATCTGATTGTGAACCGCGCATATCTATTTGGTGGTATTATCGAATTCCATCAAATTAGGGTCATAATCCATCTATCATGTTGGAATCGAAAAACTGACCAAAATAACAGGGAACGGAGTTACGTGGTACAATGATTTACTAAACCATTGTCTGAATTTGGCTAGCTGCTTTAAGAAAAAGGTGAATTGTTCATGGTTGATTAGACCGTGCGAATAACAGCGTCCATATGTGCATACATGAAATTAGAAATATAAAGTTTACTTACTTACGAATCGACTCGGGATCTAAATGAGGAACCATAATGACTGCATTCTGGCACAGAATGGAACGGGAGGCAAAGTATGGATTTAACTACCTTCGGTTTTATTACATACCTAGAGTTTAGCCCCGTGTTAACATTTCATCCGAGGTGCAGTTGCCACCTTGTTGATCGTACAGCGATACTAAAATAGATAACAATAGGAAGTAATGTCCTTTAGTGTTCAACCTGCGTCATCCAATTTCCTTCGGATACAACCGATTCAGTATGACAGTGCTCAAGTTTGCTTGTCAGAATTCATTTTTGTTCATTACATCAGAACTTATAATGTTTTGATCCGAAATTATGGGACACACCTTCGTGGATAATCGATGTCCTTTTTTCATATTTATACTTGCATTTCACTCCCTACGGAGAAATAAAGCTGAATTTATTATGAAGGTATTTTCAAAGCATTGCACGCGTTGTTATGCTTTACGCGTTGTAGGTATTGAGACCATGGCAAACTTAATTGTGATATCTTACCGTAATGGAAGACGGCGAGTCGAATAACAAGGCTGTTGGAGCATTTGGACTTATTCTTCTTGACTTACTGAACTCCAACAGCCTTGTTGTGGAACCTACACTGCGCAAGTTTTCCATGGGTACAAACCACGGATGAATAGCACTCTACTTTTATGATATATTGCTTTACGTTTAAGTTGCTTAAGGGTTGTTGTCCATGAATATATGTTGCAACATGCCTTATCGTTGTCCGGGAAGCCGATGGCAGCCTTTCCTGAAGTGAAAGATGGCGTAGTATTGTAGATACAATCGATCTATCGGGCTCCGCCTATCGGGTCGGATTAGAGTGAGCTCCTTTAGGGGTGACATACCTGGGAAGACCAAATCCATCGGTTTTACTGATGAGCTGCGCGATGGTACGATGTGCTGATTTATTAACTATACATTTCGAACCCCTACTGCTAGTATTAGTTTCACAGTGTCTTGTTATTTTCGGCTATATATATGAAAGACACGAAATTTTATCCGCTGACCAAATATACCTGACTTCTCTAAAATCAACAGAAGTGATTTAGAGCCATGTTATTGGGTAAGACAAACGTGTTACCATCTGATGCGAATATGACTGTTTCTCATAGAAGGATTTCACTCTGCTTGTTGATTTCAGGATTCCTCGAAACTTCCCACTGTCTGCACTATTCGTATGGTTTCCGATAACTTGCACACATGACTTTATACGTTTATGTGAGTATTTCATCACGGTGTCTCGAGGAGATTGTTTGAACTCTTATGAAATGAGGTCTAAGCCTAGCGGATAGTCCTTAGGAGTAAACACAGGTTGTGATCCCGACCAGCTAACTTGAATGACCTGCACTGTTTGGATCAGTTAAACATTAGTCGAGCAAATCAAACCGAATCTTCTTGCTGTATAATCTTACTGTTCAGGCTTAGTTTCAAAGCATACAGGATAAGTTACAGCGAATCACAGGACGGCATGCTTTGAGCAGTCCACATAATTAGCACGAGAGCTTAGTTGCAAAATTCATGTGGTCCATGGGGATCGCAATACGGACGTATCTTGCGACGGACAAATCTTGGTCCCTTTATCAGAGTTGTTTAAGATTTCTGGATGAATCGATTTCTTACCATTTCCTTCAATGTCTGACAGTAACTCAAAATATGCAGTAGTTCATCTAAGTCGTAGATAAAGTCCACATAGTCCCTTTTGGTGAACGAAGTATTTTCTAAAGTAGGAGATTGAATACTTTATGGTATTTCCAAGGAATTATTTGCGCATTCATCTGACATAGTTTTCAGCGCTCAACCAAAGTCTAACACTTTGGCACGCTCTATGGTTAACGCTGTAACAAAACGCATCATTTTTCTTTCCATCCTACTGGTAAAAGGCTACTAGTTTTGTTAACTGATCCATATAGATTTGGCGATTTCATTTGAAGAAGTAAAGGATAGGGAAGCACGAACAACATTAAATTTCCTTTCAAACAATACATCATGCATAGAGTGAAGATTATTAATGTCATACTCGCAAGTGCACTGAATAAGTCCTAGGGTTAGAATCCAGTTACATCCCCCCAGGCGGTCCACACGTGATTATACAGAAGTAAGTAGCCTCTTCAAGTATTGCATCAACACCAGTTAACAAACCACAGGTTGCTTGCGTTCAGCTTAATGAGCTTTGTTTTATGATTGATCTGTGGAACACAGCTGGTCGCTTCTGAGTGTAATGCAACCGGAAGCGTTTTTGTTTAAAGAACAAGTGCATAGTTTGATTGCAGGTTACCACCAGAATCAGATTGCTCACACTGACAATGTAAACGTATGAAATGGGAAACTGCAGTCACCACGAAGCAATTAATTCCAAGGTTTGGGGAGTAAGATAAGGTTTGTAAGGCTATAAAGACAGATTAGACAAACGTCTATGGACTTATACAGAAAAGTCGTCACGACAAACTGAGCAGCAATTTAAATTCTTCCAAGCACTTCAATAGTGTTAATCGCGCTCAAGCTGGGATTTCGGTATTCCTTGCGATCACAGACCCAGCTAGTTTGTCAATAACTTTACCGTTAGTCTGCTCTGTTGGCTGCCAATTTAAATATCTTTCGTTCATGTAGGCCATGCTTTAGTGTTTCGGCGTTCCACAATTTGCCGTTGGTATGGACAATGTACTTTCTTTGGTTGACTGTGAACAATTGGTTATCTAGTGAGATGCAGTGTGCTGTACCTTCTAAATTTGCGCCACAAATAAAACTGCTTGAAAAGCTTCCGGCCACCAGTTGCATCGCCATAAATAATTAGCAGCAGTTTCCTTACCTTTGATAAATGAAATTCTGTCACGTTTCTTCTACTTTAGAATAACTAACAATGTCTTATGAGTAACTGGATTTACCTAAGGCTGCGAAATAATCCCCTCGTTAGGTTATGGTCCATAATGCAAATATATCCCAAGACTCTATCGCATCATTAATACCGAGGATTTTAAAGTTAAAACGAGTATTTTGTAAAAAAATAGATCAGTTGAAGTAAAATGAACTTACACATTTGAACCTTGCAGTTGAACTCCTATTTTTTCAGCTTCGAGTTTCAACATTTTCACTATACGTTATTAGAAGAAACAAGCCAAAGAAAAGTAGTCGGCCCAATGCGTTCAAAATGATCCTGCCGTATTTTCCCGATGCACGTGGTTACGAAATTAAATTTTCGGCTACTCTCACGAAACAAGTATTTCGTTCTTGGGAGTGAAAAGGATTGTTTTACCGGAGAAAAATAAGAAAGTGGGTTTATTATCACAACGGTAAAAACATGCTGATGGGTCAGAAACACCAATGTTTCATGTGCTTTGGCAGTAATGGCTAACGGCCAAGTCTGAAAAGTGAGCTAAAGATTTGATGAACACATTTATTGTCAAATACCACTGAGGAGTTTGGATAGTTGAAGGTAAATTGTTCAAATTTCGCCTATCCTGGATAACGTTTCACGTAAATGGTTTTTGAGCTAACTGGTTAAGTTGTTCTCGTCACCGGTTACATCAAGTATTTGTTTGGCAGGTATTAATACTAGGACAATACGTGTTTTCAATAAAAAAATTCATCATGCGGTATCAACACTCAACCTGCCGTAAAGAAAAGATGGAAGCACCGTATAGCTGTTTCAGTCTTGTTTGGAATTATCAGCTTGCATGAAATAATTCACCATGTGATATCATCGTTCAGCTCACCACTGAGAAACCATGGAAGCACTGTACAACTGTTTCCAGGACGAACGATTTTGAGTCGTATGCCTTAGACATCACGCTACAGGGCAGACTCTCAACGGTTTGCTGAAATTCAGTACATGATGTTGCATCTATCCGACACTGATTTGTGAGGCCACGGGCCGCTAGCGCGCAACCACCAATGTCAACTGATAGATGAATTCAACGAGTTTGGGAGTGGTGGATATACAATGATTATGATTCCTTACAAGGATAAAACATCTCTGCAGTGCTTGGTTTCTTAATGGTCAGACGATCGTTCATGTCACGTGGAGCAGTATTTCATGAAATATTTATTTACCGTCCGAATGCTGCTCATAGGGTATTTTTTGTAATTATTGATACTGGAGCAGGTTTGCTTCTTCTAGGGATGGTCTGGTATGGATTACCTAAAATTATTTGTCACGTTAATCAGATAAATTGGAAGAAATCACGTGCCTTTTTGTTCGATTACTCAGTGATGAGACCGGCCGAGCTAGCGTGCGCACAGATATCGGCAAAACACCGATATTCTGATAGTTCTGGTTATCGTTGTTATTTAATTGAGTTAAATATGGAACAAAAAGCATATCCAGTTAAAACCTGATACGAATAGGCAGACTGTCGTGGTATGGGTTATTTTGTTCGTTTCTTTCATTCATGGCGCAACAACTATGAGGAAGCGGGCTAAGGCAGTTAGGTGGTTGTAAAATGGGAAAGAGACATAACACCGAAATGAAACAACTGAGTATAAGTCAAACTGGTTTGAAGAAAAGGAACCAGTAAGTGCAAGGTAAAATGATCCAGCAAGCTGTTAGACTCAGCGCAAGGATGCACAAGGCATGGGTCGATGAAAACGGGAAGTGGGAGCCTGTGTTTAATTAATGTGGTAAGACAACTTGGAATGCAAAATAATCTGATACAAGGAAGTTAACGCAAACCATGGAATGTAAAGCGGAAGACCTTACCAGCTGTGAATCGGCGCAATTACACATGCATCCATGACTGAATTTGCACATTTTAAATTTGCACTTGCTGTGTCCGTCCGTAGAACTTTGGATTATCGGTATTCAGTATATAAATCTAATGCCGCATACACAAGACAGCTAAAGAACATGTCGATTTTCCAAATAATTGCACTGTTAGCTTGAGAAATGTCCTTGGTTGAATCGGATCACGGCTTGTCTTTGGTAGTTTTGCTTTCGGTGACTAATGAGAGACTACCATGACGCTAACAGCCACTGGTCAAAGTGAAAACTTATCTCTGATTGAATGGTTAATCCATACTTGCAAGCATCAAAGAGCGCTAGCGTGTAGGACAAGCAGGCTCGTCGTTTTTATGTGAAAACAAGGTTGTCGGTTGTAGATTAAAAAAAATGCTACCTGACACTCTATTTGCGACTGCCAGCGGAACCAGCCAACGTGTTTTATTTTGCATCCAGGTTAATGGCGGGCAAAAAATGTTTCCAACTTTATCAACTCAGGTTGTGCTTGTAAGTCGAGAATGAGCAGGCGAAAGTTACAATGCTTTTAGCAAAGTAGATTGATTCCTATGAGGTTCCTGCACATGGTCCAGACTTTTCAACCCAGCCATAGCCGTTCTATCATCACTTCTAAGGCTGTGATTTGAGCGAAGTGAAAGGGGCCGTGCTACGTGTAAAAGTTTGGAATCAGCACAGCCAGACTCGGTTGATCAGTTCTGATGAAGGCCCATTTTTGTGACGTGATGCGAAAGCTGCAGTAACAAGGCTGTGAGACGAGATCCATTGAAAAATAATAACGAACGAGATCACTCAGGCTATGTATCTTCGGACCCGCAAATCAAATATTTTGATCGCACTTGGAGATTATTTTGCTGACCAATAAACTGTGAAGGTGATGCATGACATCAACCTGACCGAGGGATAATTTGACGTGATCAGTGGCAAGCCTGACGTCGGAATCAATCCCAAAATATTCGGACGAAGAAGTCACAGGATGAGCTTCAGAATTAGTTTTTTTAAAGTCATGGTTAAAATAAGGATTGTTCAATTTCACATTAAAACCACCGAAGCAGTGTGCAGCTGTTCCGGACTGCCTACTTGAAACACCAAGTGTACCCTTAAGAGCTGTGCCTTGACTGGAGTGTAAACTTGGGTGATGGCTAATAATGCACAGAGTACCTCCACAGTCATTGGTTTATTGCTACTACATATTTTCATACTTTTTCCTGATTTATTCCAAGTCTGGTTTCATTTCCACTTGCTGATTTGAATGTCACATCAATTTAAAATCTAATCAGTTGTTTGTAAACTACAAAAACTGTTTTCCATTTAATTTTTTAGCTACTAAGTGCCAATAAGCGATGAGATTCAAGGTGTCTCATTTACTTCTCTTATTACAGCTTGGAAACCAAGCCGTGGACATTCAGTACGCAGACTACTTCATCTTCAACAATGTAAGTAGTGATCACTATTTATACTAACTTTTAAGCCAAACTGACAAAATGTAGTAATACTAGAATGCTACTACAATCAGTTGTATTAGTGAAATAAGTAATTCCAATTTCGATTCCGTTGTGAATTATAGTACTAATATTATTGAAAGTGTGCCACAGTTCACATGCAAGGCTACACAAAAGGCCTCTGAGATAATAAACCCAGATCAGCGGATAATCCTTCAAGTGACAGACCACGCATATTACAGGAAAACAGTAAGATGTCATCGACGGAAGTTGCCTGTAGTGTTATCTGATGATAGCTGTGATTGGTAGGTTTTAACAAACCGCCTTCGTTTTAGTGGAACGCATTCAACCCTGCTTATTCGCTGGCGGTGTAGCTAACGGAAGGCTAATTTCAGATGCACGGTTGATTAGGGTGAACAGCTTTTGGGGGAAGCAGACAGGAAGATTATCAATTAATGGTGTCACCACAACGGAATCCTCCTGATCGGGAGTCGAGGCGTGGTCTGAAAGTATGAAAAATGGAATAAATTTGTGCATGTTGATGAGCGAAGGGACTCTGAGGGAGATAACTCCTTGGTGATTGAAATGATATCATAGCGTAGTAGAAATATCACTGATCAACATTCTGTGTGGCTGCGTCAGTGAAACCCTGTTATGACAGGTGAAATTAGTGCACAAAAAATATCAGTCAAACGGTAAAGGAAACCTCGAAGGACTCAGGTAGAATTGCGTAGTGGTGATCCATACAATACGTGAGAGCGCGTCCAAAATAAAAACAAACCGTTAACTCTTTTTAGATTGCAGTCACCAGAACAAGTGAAATGAACTGCGGTGAAAACGATAAGCATGGCAGTTGGATTACATTGACAACAGAAATGTGGAGGGCATACAACGTAGGCAAACTCTGATTTGACTTCAGATAAAGATTGGTGAAGAATATCTCACAGCCCTAATCGGTTGGGGAGAAAAAGATTGGAATATAGATTTTCGGTCTGTTAGAACAAAATTCCGAGTAGAATGGCTAGTTATCCGTCGGCAGAATAGGGGCGCTGTAAACAACAATAAGATATACCGCTGAGGCTAGGTTTTTCCAAGAATAGATTTCTAATTGCTGAAAATAACAAAGGGCCATAAACATTCCGGGTTTCAGATTAGTGAATTTGTCCATCCGGACACACGAATATATGTCTGAAGTCGAACACTATGTGAAACGATTCACTCACTGTGTAAAGTGGAAGCCATCGGTGCTTTCACTAATTACCAAATCCATGTGCGTCCTACACTTAAAGTGATCAGCTCTTCAACCGCTTTTAAGTTATTTCAAAAGGTGAGTGATTGAGCTCAACCTTTCATGCAAGTAGACCCACACGAATACGCTCAGATCAATTCACCCTTAGTAAGAGTCTCAAAAAATCCCACCACCCCACTGAAATGCCAATCAGGTTAATCCGACAGCTGGGTGCAGCACAGATCGTCCGTCCGGATTTACTTTTCAATTAGTTTGGTTGTAAGGCTTCGGTGCTAACGGCCAGATCTGATAATAGGTACAAACGAAGGTAGCTTCACAAGAGACCGCTTTATCTTCCATCCTACCGTCCACCATTTTCGAAGCGTTCATACAAGCACACAAGTGCAACTGTTATAAAGCACTTCATAAAATTTAGTTGATTCGATATAGTGAGAAAAATAACAAGTTTGATTCCCTGGTGATAACTGAGGTGAAGGGCAGAGAGCCTCGCCTACTGAACATGAACGTTTGGGAGTTTTGGAGTTGTTCTGAAAGATGAGTGAAAAACTTTCAGTCGGCTTTTGCTGTCAGGCAAGTAAACCGTCTGCATCAATTATTTGGACTAACGAAACAATTTAAACTAACTGGTCTGTCTCGAAAAATCGATGCGCCATGTATTGGTTTTTATTGTGAATGATATAATATTAATAACACAGCGTTGTTGGTAGATGTAATGTGCCAACGTTTCGACTACCGTGGGTAGTCTTTCT